>CAUYON010206846.1:0-10779 GCA_963573935.1 Arctocebus calabarensis | reverse complement strand
AGCCTCAAGCTGTCACCCTGGATAGAGTGCTGTAGCATCACAGCTCACAGCAACCTTCATTTCCTGGGCTCAAGCGAGTCTCCTGCCTCCGCCTCCCAAGTAGCTGGGACTACAGGTGCCCGCCACAACGCCTGGCCATTTTTTGGTTGCAGCCGTCATTGTTGTTTGGCAGGCCTGGGGGCTGGATTTGAACCCGCCAGCTTAGGTGTATGTGGCTGGCACCTTAGCCTGTTGAGCCACAGGCGCCGAGCTTAAATAAATAAATTTCTAATCTAAGGACAGCCTAATATTTTTTAAAGGGGTGCAAAACTTTTTTAAAGAATTGGTAGATTATTGTAAATATTGTGTATGTTGTAGTGCCCCAGTGTTATAAGAATTAAGTAACATACTTGGAATAAAAATCTAGAAATGTCAGTAATAGAATTTTATTGTTTTTAAAATTATGAATGTATAATAAAAGTTTTATAACTAAGAAAAAGAGATACAACATTATCTACAGTAATACTGAGGCGTACCTGGAAATGTTCATGTGTAAACACAAAATTTTTAAAATATCAGAATGCTCTTATAAATAACGGCTCTTTTTTTTTTTTTTTTTTTTTTGAGACAGAGCCTCAAGCTGTCATCCTGGATAGAGTGCTGTAGCATCACAGCTCACAGCAACCTCCAATTCCCGGGCTCAAGCGAGTCTCCTGCCTCCGCCTCCCAAGTAGCTGGGACTACAGGTGTCTGCCACAACGCCCAGCTGTTTTTTTTTATTTTTAATTAGCTATTTTGTTGTTGTTGTAGTTGCCACTGTTGTTTGGCAGGCCAGGGCTGGATTCAAACCTGCCAGTCCCAGTGTATGTGGCTGGTGCCATAGTCGCTGAGCTACAGGCGCCCAACCAGCATCTGTCTTTTAAAGTTATTACAAAGACTAAATGAGATTACTTGTGGACTCCTTAGCTTGGTAAACTAACACATGGTAACTATTTTTATTAGTAAAATCAAAGATATGGTACTTCTACATCATCTTCCTGCACCTAAGAAATAAACTGTAAGCAATAGCATATAATCAGCCAGCCCTCTAAATCTAGAAAGTAAGATCTTCATGGGGTTTAGCAATAATGACTATTATTAATTAATTGAAGGACTTTTTTATGAAGAGTGAGCCAGTCCTTTTCCCTGTGTTTTTTATGGTATAACTTTATAAAGCAGAGTTTGCCAAAATTGGATGACCTGAAAAGTCTTAGGAATTATAAAGGAGGAAACATATTGGTCTTCCTAAGTGTACTACTAATATAGTAAAACAAGGAGACTGCCTAGTAAATTTAGGTTCAATATAAAGGTAGTATTTCTTCAGTGGCTAATAACTACTGCAAATAATCTTGGTAACAGTCTTTTTAAAGGATTGAGATAATAGAAGATTCATGTAGGGTGATAGTATAGTTTTAGGACTATATCCACAATCACTTCTAAAAGAAATGGACCAGTCATAGGACCAATTGTACGCAGTGTCTCTCTCCTGTAATCCTATCATTTTGGGAGACTGAGGCAGGAGGATTGCTTGAAGTTAGGAGTTCAAGACCATCCTGAGCAAGAGTGAAACCCTTTTCTACAAAAAATAGAAAAATTAGCTAGGTGCAGTAGTGGGTGCCAACAGTACCAGCTGCTTGGGAGGCTGGGGCAGGAGTATTGCTTAGATCAGAGGAGTTTGAGGTTGCAGTGAGCTATTGATGATGCCACTGCACTCTAGCCATGCTGACAGAGCAAGACTCTTGTCTCAAAAAAAAAGGAAAAGAAAAGAAATAAGCATTTCTTCTATGCTTCTTGCCTGGCTCTGACATAGTATGCTAGATTAGGACTGTAGGTTTGACTAAATGTGTCAATTCTTAAATCTGTATCATGGTTTGTATTTTTTTTTTATTTATTTGCTGTTATAGTTTTTATAAACAGCTTTATTGAAATAATTCAATAAATTCTAAAATTAACCTGTTTAGACTGTACAATTCAGTGGCTTAAAAAATAATTCAGAATCTTGCATACTACATAATACAAAAGTATTCAGCATACTTTTGGACTGTTTTCATCATCTATCCCCCCTCCCAACCCTGTTTTCCCTCAACTTCCCCAGTTATGGATAACCACTAACCTAATTTCTGTGTCTAGAGTTGTCTATTCTGGGCATTTTGTAGAAATAGAACAACATAATGTGTGGTCTTTTGTAACTGGCTTCTTTGACTTAGTGCAATGTTTCTAGTGTTCACTCATGTTGTAGTATGGATGAAAATATCATTCTTTTTTATGTTTGGATAGTTTCCATTGTATGGATATATGATATTGTGTTCATCCATTAGTTGATTGACATTTGTGTTGTTTCTATTTTTTGGTTACTATGAACAATACTTCTGTAAACATTCATTTATACTTTTTTTTTTTTTTGGAGACAGAGCCTCAAGTTGTCACCCTGGGTAGAGTGCTGTGGCATCACAGCTCACAGCAACCCCCAATTCCTGGGCTCAAGTGAGTCTCTTGCCTCTGCCTCCTAAGTAGCTGAGACTACAGGCACCCGCCACAACGCCTGGCCATTTTTTGGTTGCAGCCGTCATTGTTGTTTGGCGGGCCCGGGCTGGATTCGAACCCACCGGCTCAAGTGTACATGGCTGGCGCCTTAGCCTGTTGAGCCACAGGCGCCAAGCCCATTTACACTTTTTTTGCATTAACATATGCTTTTATTTCTAGTGGGCAGATACTGCAAAGTGGAATTGTTGGGTCATATGGTAACTGTTGAACTTTTGAAGGACCTGCCAACCTGTTTTTCAAGGTGGCCTCACCATTTCATTGTCAGCAATGAATGAAGGTTCAAATTTTTCCACATTCACGTTAACACTTGTCTTTTTTTTTTTTGAGACAGAGCCTCAAGCTGTCACCCTGGATAAAGTGCTATGGCATCACAGCTCACAGCAACTTCCAATTTCTGGGCTCAAGTGAGGATCTTGCCTCCGCCTCCCAAGTAGCTGGGACTATAGGCGCCCACCACAACTCCCAGCCATTTTTTTGGTTGCAGCTGTAATCGTTGTTTGGCGGGCCCGGGCTGGATTCGAACCCGCCAGCTCAGGTGTATGTGGCTGGCGCCTTACCCCATTGAGCCACAGGCGCCGAGCTGTTAACACTTGCCTTTATCTCTTTTTTATTTTAGCCGTCAAAATGGTATCTTACCCTGGTTTTGGTTTGCATTTTTTGTAAGGATTAATAATGTTGGGCATCTTTTTAAGGACTTTTTATATCTATTCAGAATAGTTAAATCCTTTGCCCATTTTTAAATTGAGTGGTTTTTTTTTTTTTATTATAGAGTTGTAAGAATTCTCTACATAAACTGGATAGAAGTCCATTAGAGGTATGGCTTTTAAACATTTTCTCCAGTTCTTCTGATTTGTTTTTTCACTTTATTGAAATACTCATTTATTTTTATTTTTATTTTTATTTTTTTTTGAGACAGAGCCTCAAGCTGTCACCCTGGGTAGAGAGCAGTGGCATCATAGCTCACAGCAACCTCTAATTCCTCGGTTCCAGCAAGTCTCTTGCCTCCGCCTCCCAAGTAGCTGGGACTGTAGGCGCCTGCCACAACGCCTGGCCATTTTTTTTTTTTTTTTTGGTTGCAGCCGTCATTGTTGTTTGGCGGCTCGGGCTGGATTCGAACCCGCCAGCTCAGGTGTACGTGGCAGGCGCCTTAGCCCGTTGAGCCACAGGCGCCGAGTCTGAAACACTCATGTTTTAACGTGAAACACAGAAGACTTTAAATTTTGTTTTTTTTTTTTTTTAAATAGCGACCAGGTTTTACTTTGGCCTTGCCCAGGCTGGAGTACAGTGGCAGGTAACCTAGAACTTTTGGGCTCAAGTGATCTTTTTGCCTCAGCCACCCTAATAGCTGGGAACACAGACATGCCTTGCTAATTTTTATATTTTTTGTAGAGACAGAATCTCCCTATGTTGTTCAGTCTGATCTGAACTCCTGGCTACAAGTGAGCCATGATACCCAGCCATGCCTTTAATTTTTTTTTTTCTTCTTTTTTGAGATAGAGCCTGAAGCTATCACCCTGGGTAGAGTGCTGTAGCATCACAGCTCACAGCAACCTTCAATTCCTGGGCTCAAGTGAGTCTCCTGCCTCCTCTCCCTATGTGTCTGGGACTATATGCCCGCCACAACGCCTGGCCATTTTTTGGTTGCAGCCATCATTGTTGTTTGGTAGGGCCCAGGCTGGATTCGAACCCGCCAGCTCAGGTGTATGTGGCTGGCACCTTAGTCCATTGAGCCACAGGTGCCGAGCCCATGCCTTTTAATTTTGATGGAATAAAATTTATTTTTTCTTTTGTTACTTGTGCTTTATTTTATTTTATTTATTTATTTTTGAGACAGAGTTTCTCTAGGTCATCCTCGTTAAAGTGCCGTGGCGCCGCACAGCAACCTCAAACTCTTGGGCTTAAGCGATTCTGTTGCCTCAGCCTCCCAAGGAGCTGGGACTATAGGCACCTGCCACAATGCCCAGCTATTTTTTTGTTGTAGTTATCATTATTTAAGCAGGCCCAGGCCGTGTTTCTAAACCTGCCGGCCCCAGTATATGTAGCTGGCACCCTAACCCACTGAGTTACGGGCGTCAAGCCTACTTGTGCTTTTAGATGCATGTCTATGAAACCATGCCTAACGCAAGGTTACAAAGAATTACTTTTGTGTTTTCTAAGTGTTTTGTAGTTTTTTGTCTCTTACATTAGTTCTTTAATCCGTTTTATTTTTCTATGCAGTATGAGTAATAGGTCTAATTTCCTTCTTTTATAAGAAGACATTTGTCCCAGCGTCATTTCTTTAAAAGGCTGTTTTTCTCCTTTTGAATTATTTTGTCACCTTTGTTGAAAATTAATTGATCATAAATGTTAGGGCTTATTTCTGGACTTTCCCTTCTTTTTGATCTATTTGTCTCTGGTTATGCCAGTACCAACACTGCCTTTTTTTTGAGACAGAGCCTCAAGCTATCACCTTGGAGAGAGTACTGCGGCCTCACAGCTCACAGCAACCTCCAATTCCAGGGCTCAAGCGAGTCTCCTGCCTCTGCCTCCCAAGTAGCTGAGACTACAGGCACCTGCCACAATGCCCGGCCATTTTTTTTTTGGTTGCAGCCGTCATTGTTGTTTGGCGGGCCTGGGCTGGATTCGAACCTGCCAGCTCAGGTGTACATGCCTGGCGCCTTAGCCCGTTGAGCCACAGGCACTGAGCCACCAACACTGTCTTGCAAGTAGTAATTTGAGTAGTAAGTTTTGAGACTATGAGTGGTGAGTTCTCCAACCTTGTTCTTTTTTTTTTTTTGTAGAGACAGAGTCTCACTTTATCGCCCTCAGTAGAGTGCCATGGCATCACACAGCTCACAGCCACCTCCAACTCCTAGGCTTAGGTGATTCTCTTGCCTCGGTCTTCCGAGTAGCTGGGACTATAGGCGCCCACTACAATGCCCTGCTATTTTTCTGTTTTCTGCAGTTTGGCCGAGGTTGGGTTTGAACCACCACCCTTGGTATATGGGGCCGGTGTCTTACTGACTGAGCCACAGGTGCTGCCCTTCATCCAACCTTGTTCTTATTCAGATTGTTTTGACATGTGATCAGTAGTTAATTTTCACACACCTAAAATAGGCTTATTTGGGGAAGGGAGTGGGAAGTGGTCAGGATTACATTGAAACTAGATCAGTTTGGATGGGTATTGTCATCTGTCTGAGTTTTTTGTTTCTATGAAGTATCAACCCTTCCTCACTTCTTTTTTTTTTTTTTTTTTTTTTTTTTTTTGTGGGATGAATATTTTATCCTTGCAGGTTCTTCAAGTGATAATCTGTAATCGACTGCTGATACTTAAAAATGAAGCTTATGGGGGCAGGGAGGGCATTGCTCATTGTTAGGTCACTGGCCATGTGCTCCAGGGTTAGTGGGTTTGAACCCCCCTGGGCCTGCTAAATAGAACAACAAAAAAAGCCGGGGGTTGTGGTGGGTGCCTATAGTCCCAGCTACTGGGGAGGCTGAGGCAAGAGAATCTCTTGAGCTCAAGAATTTGAGGTTGCTGTGAGCTATGACTCTACTGAGGGTGACAAAGTGAGACTCTGTCTCTAAAAAAAAAAAAAATGAAGCTTACTATGGACTCTGAATATGGATGATCTTGCAAATGGTCAGATTTCATTCTCAGGTCAGGAAATTCCCAAAATAGTAGAATGGTAAGATGTTATTTTGGGATGCTAACTAACTTCTACTCTAATTGCCTGACTAGTTGTTGAGATTTTTAGAACTTTAAACTTGGGGCTGAGTATTTTGCTGTGTGCAGGGAAGGGGCATTAAATAGTCTATCCTATATAGTCATCTTCTAATAAAAGTAAGTTTATTAAAAGCTATAGAAGCTCCTCCTGGGCAGTATTGGCAAGGGACAATGCTAGAAAATTTAAGAATTATATGTCTTTTGAAAATGAATGTGTTTTTATACTAAATATTGAAGGTGGTTAGGTTTTCAGAATCCAACGTGACAGAGATTCTTCTTTTCTTTGATCTCATGTCTCATTTCTGCTTTACTAGCCTCTTGGCGGGTTTTTTTTTTTTTTTTTTTGGCCGGAGCTGGGTTTGAACCCTCCATCTCTGGTATATGGGATTGGTGCCCTACTCCTTTGAACCACAAGCACTGCCCCATCCTCTCAGTGTTTTTGAGGAAAGTATTTGGCCTCCTGTGTAGGTACTCTCCTACTGTATTTTCAGCTATTACTTCTTGGGCCAGAATTTCAACTTTGTGTCTGTTGATTGTGCCTCTTTCATCTTCTTTATTTATTGTTTAGGTTTATTTGTTTATTTCTGTAACTTCTTTGAATTATGATACTCAGGTCTTGATGGAAAGTAGGTAGAAGTGAATGAAGTAAGATGTTTGTGCTGCCATTGTCAATTAGAAGCCTTTGCAAACTTCTTGAATCACCTTTCCTTTTTTTTTTTTTTTTTTTGTAGAGACAGAGTCTCACTTTATTGCCCCGGCTAGAGTGCCAGTGCCATGGCGTCACATAACTCATAGCAACCTCCATCTCCTAGGCTTAGGTGATTCTCTTGCCTCAGGCTCCCAGTAGCTGGGACTACAGGTGCCCGTCACAACACCCAGCTATTTTTTTGTTTTGCAGTTTGGCTGGGTTTGAACC
This sequence comes from Arctocebus calabarensis, assembly GCA_963573935.1. Lineage (NCBI taxonomy): Eukaryota > Metazoa > Chordata > Mammalia > Primates > Lorisidae > Arctocebus > Arctocebus calabarensis. Next base: position 3,598 of record CAUYON010206846.1, on the reverse strand, counting down.
CACCACCTTCGGTATATGGGGTCGGCGCCCTCCTCACTGAGCCACAGGCGCTGCCCTTGAATCACCTTTCAATATGGAGGGACAAGCTTGTTCCTTGGTGTCAACTTGTACAGCTTTTTTGGTTGTTTGCTTAGCAGTGTTGAAAGTTGAGGAGGGCAAGTATGCTCATGGGTTTCATTTGGGATGGTATCCCACTAGCAACTCCAAATAGAGAGCATTTCATAGTTTTCTTACTAAAGTAATCTTGAAATCAGGAATGAATGAAAGCTCCCAACCTTACTACAAATGAAATTTGACAGACATAAAGAGAGAACTGGGAATAAGTGATAATAATGATGAAGCATACTGAATTAAATAAGAAATAACTATATAAATTTCAGTTTATAGTATATATATTAATTTTATTTTTTGAAATAGAGACCATCATTTAACTTGTGGTCTATCGCCACTGTTTGTTCAAAAGTCAGACTGGAATAACCAACACCAATACTAATTGAAGAGAATGCTAAAATAGATAATAAGTAAAATGATGTAGTGTAAATAAAAATATCAAGTAAATATTATAGTTGGCTATTAGTTTTGGCAAAAAATTGTGAAAATAGTAGGCAGATGATAGGAAATTTGAGAAGCAGTTGCACTAAATAATAGTTTGCTAGAAACTGGCAAAAGTACCACAATTTATGCATATCACAGTTGTGAATATAAGAAGGAAATTTGACTTCCACTTGTGGTAGATAGTGGGGTCATAAACACTAAGTTTAGAAGACTTATCCTTGTTCAGTGTAGAATTCTATTATGATTGATACGGAAATGGTTGTGGCTTGGTGAAGCCTTGATGCTAAATCTCTGATTTTGTTTCAGTCTTTTTTCCCTGAAAAAGTAAAAGAAAGCAATTAAGAAAAAATTACTTACTTAATTTTCAGTTTCTTCTTTGAATATAAGTTAGGAAATGCAAGGGATTGGAACTGACTCAGGGTTAAGACAAGGGAATTACAGTTCTTTTGTATGTTTGTTTTTCTAGAGACAATCTTACTTTGTCACCTTTGGTAGAGTGCTGTGGCATCACAGCTCACAGCAACCTCCAGCTCTTGGGCATAGGCAATTCTCTTGCCTCAGCCTCCTGAGTAGCTGGGACTACAGGCACTGGCCACAACACCTGGCTATTTTTTGTTGCAGTTTGGCCAGGGCCGGGTTTGAACCCACCACCCTTGGCATACGGGGCCAATGCCCTACTCACTGAGCCACAGGCGCTGCCCCATTACGTTGTTTCTAACTGAAAATATTATGATTTTATGTAAAATGAAAATGTAGTGTCAAGATAGGCAGGAATAAGATACTTTTTTTTTTTTTTTGAGACATAGTCTCATTATCCTCTGTAGAGTGCTGTGGTGATATCACAGCTCACAGCAACCTTACCTTAAACTCTGGGCCTTAAGTGAGTCTCTTGCCTCAGCCTTCCATGCAGCTGAGACTACAGGCGCCCGCCAGAACGCCTGGCTAAACAATTACTTTTATTTATTTATTTTTTATCTTTTTGCAGTTTTTGCCTGGGGATGGGTTTGAACCCGCCACCTCCGGCATATGGGGCCAGTCCCCTACTCCTTAGAGCCACAACGCTGCCCCAAAATACTTTTTTAAAAAGATAAATCTATAATTTTATTAAGACAAAAACTGACAGTATGGTATGAAGTTTACATTTAAACAAAGGTTTTTTTTTTAAGCAGAGTCTCACTATGGCGCCCTTTGGAGATAGTGCTATGGTGGCACAGCTCACAGCTATCTCAAACTCTTGGGCATAAGTGATTCTCTTACCTCAGCCCCTCCCAAGTAGCTGGGACCACAGGTGCCTGCCACGACGCCCAGCTATTTTTTTTTTTTTTTGAGATAGAGACTCAAGCTGATGTGGCATCACAGCTCACAGCAACCTCCAACTCCTGGGCTGAAGAGATTCTCCTGCCTTCGCCTCCCAAGCAGCTGGGACTACAGGCGCCTGCCACAACACTGGGCCATTTTTTGGTTGCAGCCATCTTTGTTGTTTGGCAGGTCTGGGCTAGACTCAAACCTGCCAGCTCAGGTATATGTGTTGGGCGCCTTAGCTGCCCGAGCCACAGGCGCCAAGCCCCAGCTATTTTTCTGTTACAGTTATCGTTGTTTAGTTGGCCTAGGTCAGGTTCGAATTGCCAGCTTGGGTGTATGCCAGCTGGCTCCCTGAGCCACTGAGTGGGAAAGAAAGGAGATGAGTAGGTGCCGCTACAGTTGCCACCCCTAAATAAAGTTTTCACAGGAAATCTAATACTATACCTAAAAAGATTTTGCAGTGTACCTCTAGTTGGCAAGTCTAGATGATGTCAAGAACTGATGGATCTTCTGATTCAAGACAGTGCATTTGGGTATCATTAAATTCTTAGGATTTTTTAAATATATGTTTTTGTTTGTTGTGTTTTACAGTGAAGCACTGCCCCAATATGAAAGTTTAATCTTCTCTTGAGATTGAGGCTTTTGAAATCATTCAACTCTTGAACTGTTTCAATGAAACTTGTGCTGTCAGTGACGGAACCCTACTACCAATGGGTTTTAGAGTTCAAAGTTCAAAGTAACAGCATGAACCCTTTGTCTTCCCTACTCTCTCATCTCCTATATGACCCTTTTCCCTAATATCTCAGCCAGTAGCTTGGATGAACAAGTTGGTATTTATAACTTCATAACTGGAAAAGGGTCATCTTGTTTAATTTTAGGAATTAGCACCTCTAAGACAGAATGATCTCCTCATGTATATTCTCCAATAAAAGACTTTTCTCTCCTCAATTGGTTTCTATCTCCAAAATGGCAGCTTTGGTAACTTACAAGCTGGCTTAGTTCTTTGTGGGGAATAGCAATAAGCTCAGGCAAGGAACACATTGGCTTATAGGTTTCAGACATTCACAGCTTTTAAACAGTCTCTTACAGTCCTCATTTATGGTGCCAATGACATTTTTTTTTTAAGGTAAAATATTATGGACATAGAAGCAGATCATTAGTTGCCTGTTTTTTCCATTATTTCACCATTTCCCCAATCAAGCCCCAAATTTTAACCAAAATGATCTACTCATCTCCCTTCTTTCTCACCCTATCCCTCCCACCCTAAATAATACACCAGTAATAGCCAAAAACTACACACATGCTATGCTGTAAAAATGCAGAATTAGCACTATTGGGAAGAAGGCTGTGGGTTGTGGAGATGCTCTTTGAAGTTATACAGTTTTTTCTTTCCCACACACCCAATTCTTCAAGTTTTGTCCTTCATAGAAGGCCTTTTGCTTTTCTCAGCAAAGTGCAGACTGGGTTGCCTTGAAACACTTATTCCCCTTCCCCTCCACTGGGATGGGTGTGCAAACAGCTTGAACGGCTTTAAAGCACTTTGGACTGCTGCAAGGCACAGAAACTATACTGGCTCTTCAAAGGACATCTTCTCAAGCCACCTCTATGGTATCAAGACAAGTAAAATTCCTTCCCTCCCCACTTGAAACCCACAGTCAGATGTGACAGGGGCTGGTACTTCAAGAAAGTTAATTCTTGTCATCATCCTCTGAGAGGTAGGAATGCCACGTCAGCCTTTCCT
>CAUYON010206843.1:0-17797 GCA_963573935.1 Arctocebus calabarensis | reverse complement strand
TCCTTTTCTATGTTTTGGAATAGATTATGTAATATAGGTACTATTTCCTCTTTGAAGATTTGGTAGAATTCTGATGTGAAACCATCTGGTCCCTAGCTTTTCTTTTTTTGGGAGATTTTGTATAGTTGATGCTATTTCAGTCCTGGATATAGGTCTATTCAAAATTTCTAATTCTTTCTGGTTGTGGGATCTTTCTTCCCTCAACTGTGCCTAGTATCTCTCCAAGCAGACAGCCTCAGAGATTAAATCCAAAGACTTCTCCTGAGACAGGAGGGTGGGGAAAGTGCCCAGTAGTTAGCTATTTGGGTAGATTCCAAATTGAATCTATAAAGAAAGTACTACTAAGAACATTCTGGTGCATGTATTTTGGTGGATAAATGTATTCATTATTCATTTCTGTTGGGTATATACTTAGGAGCAGTGGTCCTTAATGTTTTTGGCATTAGTGTCCAGTTTCATGGAAGACAATTTTTCCATGGATTGGGGTGGGGGATGGCTTTGATGTGAGTGTGCAAGCCATGGATGTATTATGGTTTCTGTGCAGTCAAACTTGTCTGCTAACCATAATCTGTGTTTGCAGCTGCTCCCCAGCACTAGTATCGCCTCCTCGGCTCCATCTCACATCATCAGGCATCAGATTCTCGAGGAGTGCATGACCTAGATCCCTTGCGAGCTGCATGGGATCTCCCTGGAGCAGGGTTTGAGCTGTGATGAGAATCTAATGCTGCTGATCTGACAGGAAGTGGAATTTAGGCAATTCCAGGATGTGAGCAAAGTGGGACAGCTGTAAATACAGATGAAGGCTTCTTCTCCCTCACCTGCTGCTCCCCTCCTGCTCTGTGGCCTGTTTCTAACAAGCCCTGGATCAGGACAGGTCATGGCAGGGGGTTGGGAACTGCAGCATAGGAGAAGTGATTGGTTGTAAGACAGACATGTCTTCCATGTTAGTAGATATGGCCAAAGAGTTTTCTGAAGTGGTTGTGCCAATTTACACTTCATGCAGATGATCTTTAGATGGTTAGGAGTGTTGCAGAGCTCTTTGGCAACTGAAGACATTTCTTTCTTGATTACTCTTTCTCTCTATAAATTGGCTTATTATTTTCAAACCATTGGAGTGTCCAGTGTGCTGAGCACATGCAGATACTGAGAGAGGGTGGCCTGCTCAGAGAGGGCACAGGAGCTCCTCCCCCATCCATCTCTGTATCCAGCTCTTCATTTACATCCTTTACAGTACCCTTCACAATAAATTCATAAACGTGAAAAGGAGAAGTATTTAACTATGGGCTTTTTCTGATGGAAGCCACCAGCTTGGTTGTTTCTTGTTTAAATGATTCCTATGACTAATTTACTTTTTTTAACTTAATATTATCACTAGTGATTTCTCTGTTAAATTAGTTTTCCATTCCATTAATTTTAGAAAAGATGCTTACTAGAAAAAGGCAGAGGATCATCTTGCAACTTTCCCTTGCTGTGGAATTCTGAGATCAGAACTGATCAAATCTTAGCCTATAGATTTTTATAATCTTCTGGTTGTTACAGATCTATGATATTTTAAAAAACAACATCCCTCCCCTATGAGCCACTTTGTAAATTCCTGAGACAGAGAGAATAGAGAAACTTCCAAAGAATCATGAAATGTTATTTTTCAAAGAGAAGCATGATTAAGATAAATTTTGAAGTGTATCTAATTCACCTTGGAAGTCCAAGGAAATTCGGATAAGTACAAGAAAGTTTACAAAATTAGACTTGTAATACATGCCAATTAAATTTAAGGTAGGAGAAATTTTGAAATTTAAAAAAATAAATAAAGACATGCCCAAATTGAGAGCCAGTTTTGCTGTTGGGATACATGTGAAGGGTGGATAGGGTGAGGCAACTCACAACAACAGGCTTGAAATACTCATTTAAAAACCCTTCCTTTCACCCCTCAATGGATATTCCTGAGAAATGTCCAGCTATGAAATACCAATTTGTATAGTTGATTAAATTTAATCAGCAACAACTCTGTGTGCAGGGTAGGCAGGTAACGTAATGAGATTGGGCTTGCTGTGTACACTTTTTACACTTTTACAAACATAGATTTTTGTTCCCAACCCATGGTGATTTGCAAGTTACAGGGTTTGATGTGGCAAGCTACTAATTCATTGACTTTGGTTTGTTTGCTTTAAAATCTCTTAATTCTTTATTATGAAAATTGTCAAATCTTCACAGAGAATAGTGTAACAAATCTGATGTTTTCAGTGCCCAGCCTGAGCAATTATCATAATTGGCGAACCTCATTTATAGGGACACCCAGTCCACGCCTCCTCCACTCGGATTAGGGTGAAGCAAAGCCCAGGTACTGTAACTATTTCATTTTGAAGTGTTTCTTTAAAAAATATAATCATAGTTTCATTATCATTTAAAATAATAAATGATAAATAAATTTCTTTATTTGTGTTTAATTTCTTTATTTGTGTTTAATTCTTTTCCATGGTGTTGATCAGGAAAATTTGAACACCAAAACTGAATTAAATAATTACGTTCTTTTTTTTCTTAAAGTTCCTATCTCATTTCATCAGAAAGAGCATGAAACATTTTATGTTAATACTTACTCAAGTTAATGTCATGGTTTTTGTTTAATAACTTCTTCTTTTATCATTGTATTATATCAGTATTTTTTGCCTGTCGACATTTTTTTTCCATCAAATGGCTTTGATATCTGGATGGGTCCCTTTCTATTATCATGCAAGTATCTTAATTGTAGCATGACATTTTCTAGCTGCACATAATTAGTAAAGACTGTAAATACAGCATTTTGTTCAGCATTTAAATTCCTCCTGGCATGATACCAGTAGTCCTCTGACAAGGGTAGCTAGAGTGGTTTCTGTGTCTGAGCCTAAAGATATTCTAGTGACACCATCAGAAACATGTTGGTATCGTGGACCATGGTATAGGGCCATTTAGTGCTCTGAAAAATGAGGGTAAGGTGCAGATCCCCTTCTTTCTCTGCTAAAAGTCAATGAATTATAGTTAGTAACTGATCAAAATGAATATAACAGAATTGTCACTATCCAGGCATGTTCATGTTCTACAAGAAAAGAATCTTCTCCAGTGACATCTTTGCTTTATACAAAACTCGTAGAAGCTTTTAAGTGCATCAGAAACATGGGTAAAGGTTGCAACGAGTATAAAATTATATATCTAGGGAAATAGAAGGTGTAGAATTATATTAGAGCCCCTTTGTGCTCCCCTAAGTCACAGAAGGACTATTGCCTTATAGTTCTATAGGCTACCACTCAAGATATTATATGGAGTCACGGAGCTGTGTTAGGCCAAATTTGAAGATCATAGCAATTTCCCAATTTTACTATATATTATGCCATGGATGCTTATGTGGCTACGTTGGACTATGCCTATCAATTCCTTAGCCTGGCACTGTTCAGTGGGCAAAGCCTGCTTTTCCTCATCTCATTTCATTTATACATTGCCAGTTGTATCAGTCAGGAGAAGAGAAGTTATGCTACAGTAACAAAACCTCAGCATCTCCGAGGCTTATTTTTGACTCATATAAGACCTGCTGAGGGTCAAAGCATCCCTTTTAGAGCAGCTGTCCTCCCTATGTTGACAGTTATTTTCTAATTTATTTCTTTGAATATTGCTAAAACCCTATACTTGATATTCACTGTTTTGGTGAAGAGACAAAAACAAATGAACTTTTTTCCCCTGTTTATTTTTCCCTTTGATCTTATAGTACCTTCACATTAACATAGACTTCCAAGAACACCTTGGCAGTAGAAGAGAAAGCATGGACAATGTTGTACCAATTCCTAAATGCTTCCACTTGGGGGTGGCCTGAGTCCCTTGTGTCTTCGTTAGCTAACATAGGCCACCCAGCCATTCCCAAGCTCAGGGAGGCAAGAGAATGCACTCTTTCCACATGCCCTTAATAAGAGGAGGTTAGAAGTCTTAGTGGACTTCACCGATGTCTATCACAACAGTTTTATTCTGACTTATTTCTTTGAATATTGTTGAAACTCTACATTACAGAGAAGATTTTGGTGAGGAAACAAAACAAAGACATGTTTTTTTTAATCTGCCTTTTTCTTCTTAACTAAAAACGTTTCCCCCCCTCAAACATTACGTACTTCCAAAGATATTTTGATGACTTTAGATCGATGTTTTCTAAGCTTTACTTTGTTTGCAAATCACTCAGGACCTTGTTAAAGTACCTAGCCTGCTTCAGTGGGTCCGAGGTGGGGCCCAGGTGCTGTATTTTTAAGGAGCTCCCAGGTGATGTTGATGCTACAAGCCTACAGAGCACACTTTGAATTACAGGTCTTTGGTCTATCATTCTACTTAAGACAGTGAGAGGCATCGTGATGTTAGTTGGGTTCAAACAGACAGTTAGGCTATTCTTTCTCCCCCTCCCCTGCATCTGAATTAAGGGCACTGTCTCAGGGTGGTAGTTGTCAAACATGTAGGAAGATTGTCAATGCACCTCAAAGCACACTTCTGAGAGATAATTGTCTTTGTGCTCATTCACATTAAAACAGGACTGCCAGGAAAGAAAGGAAACCTAATTGAACACTCAAAGCATCCCACTAAAAGCCAGTTTCTAATTATGGTGGGGCTCACACAGCAGGGGCACTGAAGGGAAGAGGAGATACTGAAAACATCTTTACACTCTTTTGCTCTAAAGAGCCCTTCCTGAGATCAAATGCAATTTGTGCTAAGGAGGTTACACCTGACAAGCTTTACCCCCAGCAAGCATCTCGGGGACAGGCAGTCAGAGCATTTGTCATCATGTTTTAATTTGGTCTAATTATTAATAGAACACATTTATTTTTATCTCTGATCCATTACTAATTAAGATTCTTACATGTTTTAAGCATTTCATTTAGCACTGAGGATTCTAGATGAGTTGCCATTTGGCTCCAAGATGCAGACTGGCTTCAGAGGGTCATATTAGAATCTGTGCAGAGGTGCACTTGGGTGAAAATAAGGCTGGACTGGGTAAGAACCTCTCATAGGCACTTCTCCTTTTACCCATAGGCTGTTTTTCTCCTTTGCTCATTTGTAATGCTAGCCCACGATGGTGGAATAGGTGTACTGCTATAAATTAACCGCCGTATCTCATACTTCTTACTCTGCAGGTGTAATTCAAAGGACTGTCATGAGGAATAGAAAAGCTATATATCCTTTATAGTAACTGTCATAAAAAAAAATCCCAATTACTTTAAATTACCACAAAATGATTTTAAAATCAACCCCAGACCTGCTGCCCTTGATTTTCTTGCAATTAGTTCAAAGGGCAGGAGACAGAGCTATAAGTTTTGGGATATATTATATAATAGTTGCATTTTTCATGATCAAGGAACTTTTGGTTTACAGCTTCTTTCCTTTGAACTAATTTATTGAACAAGACAATAATTCTAGGTCGTTTGCTTATTATGCTGACACTCAATTTCTGGGACTTCAGCATATTTCACTTCCCTGTATCATTAAAATATTTAAAATTTTAATTTGAAATATTAAAAAATGCTTGGTTTTTATGTGATAAACTCAATGCCTGAGTGCTGCCTTGGGGAAGCCACTCCTTTCCAGGAGATTCTGAGAAAGACAGATGTGGTGGGAAATGAGAGAGCCAAGGGGAGTCCCTCTTGCGTCCTCATGTTCAATTTCCCAGGGAAGGACTTTTATTAAACTGGGCTATAACTGTGGTATTCTAGAGCTTTGGGGATGTTTCTTCTAATTCCATCAAGCCTAGATCCTAATGTTCCCATCCACAAACTGGCCTTGGAGAAGTAACCAGGGAGGTCATAGCAGTCAGCATTGTGTAAGTGACCAAGCGAAGTGTCATGGCTGTCCTCTGGGGTAGGGTTTGGTATACTTAGTTCCTACATAGAAGGGAGCGGATGATTCCTGGGGCTTAGGTACCTTGGCAGGATGAGTTTCTTCCTGGACAATGCTCCTTACTGATAGAAATGAGGCATTGAATGGACAGTTCACAAATCCTGGGGAAAGAGCCTTAAATCCTAGAGTTCGCTAAGGTTTAGGAATCTAGGGGGCAGAGAAAAGAGTTTAGGACTCTAGAAAATTTAACAGATTAAATTTTGAGCCTGAGTTCACCTGGGTTTGAGCCTAAGTCATTGACCCAGGTGTGGAGACTGGGCTGTGAGACTGGCAGGGCCCTCACAGCCTGGGAACATTCAGAGAATGAATCCCCAACTGCTTCTCCTCCCTTCTCAAAACAGCCATATTCCTTTTTCATGCTCCCTCTGCCAGAAGTCACATACCTCTTTTCTTTGTCTAGTTAACTGTGCAGAGATCCTAGAGATCTCTCTTTTCTCCTTATCATATGATAACAATGTTAAGTAGTAACCACTAAGTCACATAGTTCTTCCTTTGTTTCATTAACTATTGTGGGATCCTCTTTATCTTTCCCTTCTTGCTTCTTGTCATATGTTAACAAAGTTGAGTAGAAACCATTAACAAGATGATTTGTCTTTGTTAAAGTTGTTTACATTTTCCATTGTACTGTAAGACCAAAACTATGTCTTTTGTTTATGCTATTTCCCCACATTGTCTATGCTACTTCTCCCTGGACAACCTTGTACAGATACTATAAAATAAAGCTGATTTTGTGCTTTGGTGCAGGCTGCAGCTATCAGCTCAGTCAGTCCTCTCAATCCCATCCTTTGTTTCCGTTTCTTCTCTTATACAGTATTTTTCTCAGTCCCCACCAATTCCACTCTGGTTTGCTCCCCTTCACCTCGCTGGTTCGTGACACCCAGGGGTACTTATAGATCTGGGATAGCCTACCTGGATGCTTTTTCTGTTCTGTGCAGTGAATGGTGAGGTGGTGAGTATGCCCTAAGGGTTTTGTAGGAGTTTGAGGGCATTTAATTTGAATGGCTCAGGGGAAAGAACAAAGATGTAGGCAGCTGAGTAACCCATTCAATGGGGATAGATGGGTGAAGCCAGGAATATAGGCAGCTACATAGCTATAAATTCAGGGCTCTCAGTCAAAATCTCTTGATTTCTTTTTATTGCTTGATAATTTCAAATGAGATGTATCAAGTTTTAATCAGCACAAATATGGAGATTCTATCCATGGATCCATCAATTCCCCCTTTGATTAATCCATTCACCCATCTATTTAAACGATCAAGAGAAAAGGAGCAGGGTTGTATATGTTTCTCTGCTGACCAGAGTCTTGGTTCTAGTAGTTTTTCCATTGTTCCTAGAAAAAGCAGTTACAAAAATACAAATATAAGACAGTTAAAAAATAAATGTAAGATTTCTTTTTGGCCAGGCTGATCTGGATGCTCCCTCCATGGCCCCTGGCAGAATTATGCCCTGTGGTGTGTTCCCTTGTGCCAGGGCAGCCCTAGGTTTCAAGGCAAAGTCTCAAAATCACTTAACTTTCTCTCCCCTGGGCACACAGATTCTCTCTGCAGTTGCCTGCCAGTGTAGAACTATTAGGGGGATGGGGAAGGGTGCTGTAGGCAATGTAAGACTGTCTTTTCTCGCCTCTTCAGTGCCTCTTTCTTTGATATAATATTAAAACCAGGTAACGTGATTGCTCATTTGATTTTTGGCTCTTCTGAAGGTATTTGCTTATGTGGACGTCATTACATTTGGTATTCATGCAGAAGAGGTTTCTATTTGGCCATCTTGCTCCACCCTCTCCTATCCTAAGATTTAATCACTTATAAATAAATTACTCACAAATTCGTATTTTTGAATGAGACCTCTCTTCAGGTGACAGGTTATCCACTCTCTCTATTTTCCTGACTACTCTCTTAGATGACTTAAAGACATTTCAAGATTCATAAGATTAAATGTAAACTCATGAACCCAACCTAGTTCTAGCCTCCATCTTAGGCATTCCATCTCTGCAGGGCATCACCATTTATCTAAGATACGCCATTTAGAATCTCAGCAATCATTCTTGACACCTCATTTCCCTCGTTCTTGTATTTACTCATTCAACATTTATTCACAAATATTTATTAAGTGCTATTATGTACCAGACAGTGTTCTTACTGCCAGAAATGCATCATCAAATACGTCCATATCCAATTCATCACCCAGTCCTGACAATTTTACAACCAGCTGCCTTCATATCATCCAATTCTACTCTAAGCTATCATCATTTCTCACTTACTTGGCTGCAATAACCTTCTATCTAGTCGATCCACACAGTTGCTGGAGCAAACTTTCCAAAGGTTGATAATGCCAATCCAGCTTCCACTTCCTCGTGCTCTTGCTTAAAACCTTTCAGTACTCTTAGATGAGAAAAAAAAAGTCATTAGTGTGACTGAGTGGGTGGTTCCTGCTCTTCAGTCTGCCCTCCCTCCCGTTCATCTTCACTCTTTCACACATTCCTTCTACTCCAGCTGCTTCCCATCCTTTGGCCACAAGTTCTTTAAATCTTGTTCCTTTCATTTTTTCCTAGTTAATATCATGGCACAGCTGTTCTCCCTGCTCATCCACACTTGCTCTAATTCTATTACTAATACTGTATATTCCCATGAAGCAGGGCCAGGTCTTCATTTTTTTCCCACCGAATCTAATCTACAATGCCTGGTGCAGTGTCTGGAACATATTTGGGGATAATTGATATTTATAAGTGAGCAAATAATAGCATTTTCACCCACTTTTTAATGACAGTGAATTGTCCTGGCCTTTGCTCCTTTGCTTATCATCCTGGGGTCCTTTGGTAATGTGGGCGTTGGCCAACATCTTTCTTAGACTTTATTTAGAATATCTGTCTCTGTCCTGATTTGACCTTTTAACCAGTTTCATGTAGGCACTGTCATCTCTGATTATTTAAGATGCAGCAGAGAACTTCAGACTGTTTACCCTAAACCAGTGACAATCACTGGGGAGTATGTAAATTAACATCCATTACTTGCATTTATCAAAATTTTCATTTAAACTCATAGTTGAGCTGTACACAGTTGCATAAATTATTTTAAAAAGTGATATTCAAAGGAGAAAACCTTGTAATTATGCTGGGGTGACTGACAGAAAGGAGAATTGAACTATTTTTGTTGCTTAAAGTCATTTAGAAAAGTGCTCAAACAGTTCACTGATGGTCTCGTGACTCTGCCAAAGTCAGATGCTAAAACTTAGCTGGTGTAAATTCACATTTTGTCTTTTTTCCTTATCATGCCTGCTTCCTACAGGGCCAGTGAGGAATAAAGAGGAGAAAAAAGTGGGTCAAACACAAGAACAGAACCTAGATGAGCTACCAAATTCAAAGGGCATCCAAAGATTAAGGAAAGTTTAACAAAACCCCTGGTTGCTGATGAGTGCTATTCACCTTGGCACACATTGGGCACATGAACTTGGGACGGGCCTCATGACTTCTCCACCATGTGGGATCAATAATATGCATCTCACAGAGAGGTCCTTAGGATCAGGTGATGTGCATGTGGACACTCTGTGGACTGTTGTACTACAAAGCTTCAGTGATGAGCAGTTATTTCTATTGCTAATAACCGTGTCCTGTAGACTTCTTGAAATTCCTCTTGCAATAGCCAACTCTCCTAGTGTGTTCTATGTGCCAGACTCCAATCACCTTACAAATATGAATTCATTTAATCTAACAACTTTATCATAAAGTAAATACTATTACTTTCTCAGAGATTAAGAAACTGAGGTGAAGGAAGTTAAATACCTTCCAGAGTTCAAGGCTGCCTAAGAAGCCAGGGTTTATTGTATTTGGAAAATAATGACCTTATTCTAGAAAAGTTCCACCTCTTGACTCAAACACCACCTCTTTAACTGACCTGCCTGCCGTAGGTGTTGTGTATGCCATCACAGGTGTCGTGTATGCCACGGGTGTCATGCATGCCATCACAGGTGACCTGCATGCCATCATGGGTGTCATGCTCTCCATCACGGGTGTCGTGCATGCCATCACAGGTGTCCTGCATGCCATCATGGGTGTCATGCTCTCCATCACGGGTGTCGTGCATGCCATCACGGGTGTCATGTATGCCATTACGGGTGTCGTGTATGCCACGGGTGTCATGCATGCCATCACAGGTGTTGTGCACGCCATTTCAAGCACTTCTCTACTTTGTAGGAACATTCTTTTCTCCACTTTCTGTTTGTGTTTCACATCAGTATTGGGCTACAGACTCCTACCTCAAGATAGAATTTACTGTTTTACTTTAATTTCCTTCAGGGTACCATGCCAGAGTGCTTTTGAAATTTTGTTATTCTCTGCATCAATGATTTGTCCTTTGAAATAGAGAAATAACATTTGTCATCCTGACATTCGGAGATCCAGACTGTGCCATTTGTCCCTTCTTAGCCTTGTTTTAGGTAGTAAATCAGGCAAGGTGCTGGGCGTCTTACTTGGAGAAGAGATGGTGTCTGTAATAAGAGTCTCTCAGTGGCTGCATGTTGTGAATATGGATTGGGATCCTTTGTTTCAGAATGGTTTTACCTCTTGGAGAAATACTCTTTTTCTCAGTTTATTTTTTTCCCTTTTTGAAATCACTTATTGTCTTATAAATAGAAAGGAGTTTAGTTTGGCATTTTTTTCTTTTTCTGTTAGTGGGAGATCATGGAGCCTTAGCACTTCTGGCACCATATCAAGAGAATCTACATTTATTAATCTCCATTATTTATTTCCCAAGGCGACTGTGGAAGTATGTCTAAGAACTAATGATTTGATCTGACTTTTAGGATAATGAGATCAAGTTACGTTTTGGTTAATCTTTGCTGTGCAGAACATGGAGTTATTTGTTTTATATACGTGAGTGACTGTCCATTTCAAATTTAGTAAACCATTAAAAAAAATCTACTTATATTTGACAAAATTTTGACTCTCAAAGCAAAATTCTACAGGTGTGAATAAGAATAGTAAAGTATTTTTTAAAAAATATTTTGAACTGTTAGAGGTGCTGTTTTAGTTACGTAGAAAAATGTTTAGACATAGAAAATGTTTAACTTTGTCTAATTTTGTTCTCTATGTGCTCTGGAGATTCTTGGATTATGCTATTTTGACATAATGAAGTCAATAAACATAAGGAAAGTCAGTATTTTGATGTTTTACATATAAAATTGGTGGCAAACAATGAGAGGTAAATAATGTGTCACTGTTTTTGACTTTGGGAAGCCCTCAATTAAGGTTGCCAGATTAAAATCAGGATAGCCAGTTAAATTGAATTTTAGTTACACAGTGAATAATTCTGAAATATAGGTGTGTGCCAAATATTAATTGGGACATTTATGTTAAAAAAAATGTTTACCATGTAAAAGGGCACCCTATATTTTTATTTGCTAAATTTGGCGACCTATCCTAGGTCTGGTTGGTACCCATTGACTGTTATTAGACACTGATTTCCCTCTCAGGCCTTCTTCCCAGAGCTAAGAAGTTTATCATTTCTCCAAGTCAAATCAGCCCAGAAATGGGATTTAAAGCCATTTTACAAGTAATCAGTGAGATAGATAAATACATAAAAGAGGGCCATGCAAGGATTGTGATTAACCCACTTCCGTTCACTTATGGCTCATAAGGAAGAACAACAAAATTACCCCACGCCAAGCAGCCTGGAGCAGGGAGCCTGTTAAACTTGATCTCAGAAGCCCTCCCTCAGGCCGTGCTCGCACAGGGCAAGGCTTCCTCGCACTGGGTGGGATGTGAGAGAGCAGCTCAGAAGCACCACCTCCTTCTGGAGTTCTGCACCCAGCTCCCTTCGTCACTTCCTCTGCCTTGTGCTCTGCTTGCTTCTTGTCCTGCCCTTGTTCCTCCTTGTTCTACCCAAGCCATCAGACCCTGACGAGGACCCCACTTATTTGTAAGCCACTCTCCAAATGCCCCTCCAATACTTAGCATGGCATTTGGGACCTTATAGATATTAAAAACTTATTGCACAGACCAAAATCTTATAATCCAGTCACCTTGATGAAATAAAACAAAATAAACCCCCAAATTGCTAAGATTCCATTTAGCAGATTCAATTAAAAAATTATTTGAGAAAATCCACATTTGATGAATGCTGTTGACTGGTATCTATCTGCTCTGATGGAATTGACCTCTATCAAGTGAATGGGGTTTTTCTATGAGCCTTGAATTACCTAGCCAACCTCCATGCTAATTTACGTAAACAATGGTACTATTAAAATACTCTCCCTCTTAATCACAAATTACAGGTAAGGAGGATAAAAGTGTCTTCATCAGGAAAATTAAATAAGGGGAAGCCTATTTTTTTTTAACAAGTGAACAGTTTATTAAGAATTAAACAAAGGTATGATGTGATACAGTACAAGCAAGACACTCAAGATAGGTATAATAGCACTATTCACACAAAAACATAAACTTCACCTCAAAAAAAAAATCACAAGACAACAGAGAAAGCAATTTCACTGTTATAAAATAAGAAGTTTATTTAATTTGAACTTTCTCTTATTTCTTTTTTGTGTTTGTTGCACAAATACTTTTCTTATGAGTTTTCCAGGCTCTTTTTCTTTCAGTTTTTCCAGATGTTGACATAACAACTTCTTATTCAAAAAACAAGCCAACATTAGTTTTGGTATAAAAAAGCTAATTTCATTGGGCGGTTCTCATTTTGGTCATATCCTTTTGCATTTCATAAAGTATCCATTTTTTCTGTGGCCAAAACAATGTGTTTGTCTGAGCTTTGATTCAGACAGCATTGTCCTTAATGACATCTACAGATAAAGTTACCAGGCAGGCCTTTGCCTCTTGCCATATACACTTTATCTCCTTCAAGAATATCATTGCTCTAGATATTCAAATTACCTATAACTCTTTGTTGAAAATGGAAAGGTTGTTGATGGAAGAAGGAACTTCTTAGAAAAGTAGTTCTCTTTTTTAGCCCCAGAAACAACTAACCAACTGCCTATTGAAAAAACTTGAACTAAGGAAAATATATTCAAAACACTGACAGTTCAGTCAAGATTGTTATTCTAACAGAAAAATATTTGAACTCTAGGCAAGGGTTTTGACCTCTTTGCTCTTTCCCCCAAACGGGCTGTCTGCCTGTCAGGCGCTCAGATAACTTATCCCATCCTATGACAGCTTGTGCCGTGGAAGTGACAGTCTGTCTACTGGGTAACCAACATGTGGCTGCTTGATGTAGTGTAGCAGAGGGGATGCTACTGTCTTCCTAAGGCTTTCATATGTGACTGGTTAAGTTAATAGTGAGAGTGAGGTTTATCCTGTCACTCCCAAGGGACAAGACATTTTAAGATAACACATTTTTTTTTTCTCACATCAGCTGAGGTAATGACAAGCAGAATATTGTTGGATTTTGTTATCCTCAAATTCCTCCTTGCAAGGTTACCTCATGCTGGACATTCCCATCTCACTTCTCATGCATGAAAGTTCTAGGAGATTTGCCTACTCCAATAAGGGCAACGAAGAGAGAGATCAGTTCATGGCCAGTATTTTACCAATTTTTCATTTTGGTGTGGAAGTCCACCGCCGTTCAAATGCTTGTAGACCTTTTTCTTCTTAAGCATAATGTATGAACTATGTTGCCTGGAATTATCATTCTTATCAATATGTTTGAGAGATTATTTTGTGTGAAACACAGCGTTGGCTCTATAGGGAATTTTACCCTTTCTGCTTGCATCGTCCTTCGATTAAAGCTAACCAGCTACGCTGACTTCAGATTCTGAGTAGAGACAGCCTTGTAAAGGGCAGAACTTTCACGACTGGATACTGGTCCCACCCCAGGGGACCGAGATTCCTGTTCTAGTTCTGTCACACATCTCACATTTAATCCCCAAGAAGTGACTTACCTGTGGCTCTGAATTTCCTCACCATTAACCAGAGGGGTCAGTGGAGAGCCTTCAGAGGCTACTCTAACTCTGCAATTCAGTGATGTTAGGTGACCTTGTAGTCAAAGGGCTTCTCACGATCATGAGAGTTAGCTGAACTTCAAGCCCTTGTGTTGTGTTATTCTTTATATTTGATATATATATATATATATAGCCTTTTTCTTTAGGGATTGTGCTGTGTCTGCGCTAAATTCTCTTTCAAGAGACACACTCATAAAGGCCATTTGTTAGTTTCAGCCTGGAGACACTGTTTTCTGAGTGTGGTATTTGTGGCCCTGTCTTAAGCTCCACAGTGAAACATTACTCAGAATAGTCTACCTATAAGTATGCGGAGTTCAAAATATATAGTTTTTTCTTTTCTTTTTTTTTTTTTTAAATAGGACCTCTATGTGTTTTCAGGCTGCTCTCCAATGTTTGTGCATTGAGTTTCTTTTTGTTCCCCTGTCTCCAAATGACTTTACTGTTATTGTTGCTACTTTGAATAGACAGTAACAAATAGATTAGAGTACATCATTTTTGGAAGAAAGAACTGGGGACAGAAAGAATGGATGTAAGTGTGTGTGTGTGGGGGGGGGTTGCGGGGGCTCAGGGAGGGATATCATTTGTGAAATGTTTTCCTGGAGGAGCAGTTTAGAAATTGTTTTGGTGTAAATTGAGCCAGAAATTTGAAAATAAAAAGAAACTTCATAAATGCTTGTTCTCTGTGTAAACACCTTGTTAAATAAATGCGGCATTTGGACCAATTCTGTTTTTCTAATTCCATTGTACACTTGGGAAAGCAGAAGGCGTTTTGCATGATGGAGAATCTGGTGTTTTGTTATTTGGAGAAGACGGTTGCTTTACCCACTAGGTCACAGTAAATGACTACAGATGCTAAGAACATGTTGATGGTATCAGCAGTAAAATTTTGCCACACAGATTGTGAAAAATTATGGGAGGGCAGGAAATAATTTATTTTGCTAACAGTCTATTTCCCATCTGCAATTTGTACCTGTTGGAGCTGAAAAGTGCACACTCCTTGTTCCCAGCCTGTGCTTGCTTCCCCTCCTTGCTGTCTGCTTTATTTGACAGACATGTAACACTTGAAGCCTTAAGTTCACACGAGTGTTATTAACAGCAACCTTTACAGTCCACTGGGGATTAACTTAGTTTTTTTGGTCTGTGTTTCTACAATAGTTTCAATATGCTAGAATGTAGATATAGTTGTTAAAAAAAAAAAAGTTTGGACAGGTTGATTCATTTAGCTACCCAGTGGGATCTGTGTACTTTCTCTAAAGTTAAATTCCAAAGAAGAAAAGCAAATATATATCCTTATCCATGTACACAAGAACCACCACACAATGTACAAACACGTATCAACAGCGTGATGGTGATTTCCAGTGCAAGAAAGAAATGGTTTCTTATTTATAAGTAGATTGAGCTTTAATAGAATTTCTTTTAATGCACTTTGACTTTGGTTCATTTTCCCCTTGAATAAGACGTATTGAATACATATTTGTATGTTCTTATGGAGTCCTTATTTTTCAATAATTGAACCTCCCAGATTCTAGTGGAAATTAAGAGGTTGTTTACTTTATATATGGGGGCAGGTGGTTGTATTTTATTTTACTTGTTTGACAGTAGCTGACATAGACAGAAAACTCTTCTGTCCTGTTCTTTTTTTTTCAAGCTGCATGGAAACTATTTCAGTGCTGAATAGGTAGGGAGAGCTGTAAATTACATGTGTGGTAGATGTGCTAATAACAAGTTATTCTTTTCTTACGGCCTTTCCAAGAAATCATTCTGCAGGAGAGGCAGCAGGAAGTGTGTCTTGCTGTTTCTGCAAGCACACAGAGTGGATGTACCCAGAATAAGATGAAAATGTTTAATTTTTATACTTTTTCCTCAGTTTGAAATGCAGATGAAAGCTGCATTTCTATTTGTGGCTTGAAGGCTATCAGGGCCTGATGACAAATCACAAAGGCAGACGGAAGCTCCAGCAGCAAATTTCATGCTAAAAAATTTATTATTTGTCACCTATCAGTTGTAAAGAAGGAGAAAAATCTTGAATGTGCATAATGTTCCAAATTCTAACTAGCTGAAATTTTGATGTGTTTATTTGGCCTTTTGAAGGGCATATCCAAAGACCTGGACTCTTTGTTTTTAAAGATCAGGGTAGAAAGGTTGAGTGTCCAAAGCATTGTATTTTGTCAAAGATACATTGACTCGTTACATAGATTTTCTCTAACACACAGCTCCTCATTTGGCCATATGAGGACCCAAGCTTTGCACAGAAAGACAGGGGTCAAAAAGAGCGCTAAGGAAATTGAATTAGTGCATTTGGTGGTGTAGAGGTTAGAGGGCACAGAGCCTCAAGATTTCTCACGGTCACCTAATAGCATTAATGTTCTGTAACTTGAACTCAATTGAGAGCAGCTAGTCTCCAGGCAAATAATGAACTTAGGGAACTTTATAGTGAGCATTCCTTTTCAATACCTCAAGGCTATCCTTTTTGCCTTTCTCCAACCCCTGCGATAATACTCTGCACTTTTGCCCACTGACCAAAAACACACAAGAACAAAATAAGGCAACTCCCCAACCCCTGTTTCTGTCTGAGATCTCACGAGGTTTGTAGCTGGTTATTACCTTCCTTTGTTAACAGTGTAGCTGATATTACATGAGTGACCTATTTCTTAGGATGGCTGTATTGCACAAGATTATATGTCACATAAAAAATAAAAGGCAGTGGAGAAGATATTCTGGGCTGAGAGTCTTTTCAAATATTATTATACACACAATTGCCTTCTTTGTTTAAAAAATACATGGCAATGGTTATACATTCAAGGATTGCTGGAGATGAAAAGGATGCCAAATAAAACATTGCTTCTCACTTCTTCGTAAAATGTAGGATTATGTTTCTTACAGTCCTTTTGGGGGGTAATGTTTTATTTAGAACTTCAAAAAAAATATCTGATCAATATGGGGAGAACGGAATGATTAGAAGTGGAATGGAAAATATTTTAAATTTTAATTTTTAGGGCTGTGACATACATTGAGAGGCAGTAGGGTGTTAGAATAAGAATATAAACTTTGAAATGAGTTAACCTGGGCTTTCACTTCCGTTGTATGATTTCTTCCCTGGGTGATCTTGAGCAAGGCATCCAGACCTGAGCTTTATTTTTTTGACTCTAAAATAGAACTAGTTATCCAAGGATCCTAACAAGACAGTGCAAATGTAAGACTGTATATATACGGAAGGTGTGTTCGAATGCTACATATCATTAATAACAATTAGTTTCCAATCTTTCCTTTGAACACTGCTTGCACATTAATTAAAACCCGTTAACATGTATATGTGCAGTGGAAAAAAGAATGAACAAAAAGAGGCAAAGCAGACTTCTACCTGGACAATTGCGCATGTGGCTTGAATTTATTGATTTGATGTTAATTATTTTTAGCTTGAGTGAGGGTGTTGATATATAATGTTTCTGTTTGACATGAATATATCTTAGCTGGAAGGGTTTAATTTTCCATGTAATTTTCAAGACAGTATGAAACAGCCAATAGCTATCAAAGGGATGTTAGAGATTATCACTGTTATTTTAAGCTGGAGCGTTATCATGCTGGCAATGGTTTTAGAGAAAAGTATAGTAATAAATATATTTTTGTATTTACATTTTTCCATTCCATTGGAAGAGATTTAAAGAAAAACCAAAGAGCAATCAATGACCCTAATGAAGTCAATGTTGTTTCAATGGTTTATATGTGTAATTTTCACTTTTAATACTGTAGTTAAGAGAATGGTGGACCACCACTCTACTGAAAAAGACTTTTAAAGTGCTATAAAACCCTCTTCGTTGAAGACGGAAGAATCACTCCTGGTTTATAAGGCTGGTGCCCAGAATATGTTGGACCAGTATGCCTAGAATCTAGTGCTGAAATTCATTGTTGAAATATGTGAATTTTTAATAAAACTTCTGTAACTCCCTGGTCTTCTGGACAGCAG
>CAUYON010206833.1:0-22385 GCA_963573935.1 Arctocebus calabarensis | reverse complement strand
AATCATAACATGCTTCTTAAAACCCTCTTAGTATTTAGATCTTTCATAGGTCGCCACAGCCCCGAAGCTTGGCCTTTACCCTCATTTCTTCACCAGTACACCTTTTTTTTTCTTAAAGGTTTTTTTTTTTTTTTTTTTTTTTAGACAGAGTTTCATTATGTTTCCCTTGGTAAAGTGCAGTGGCATCACAGCTCACAGCAACCTCCAACTCCTGGGCTCAAGCGATTCTCTTGCCTCAACCTCCCAAGTAGCTGGGACCACAGGCGCCCACCACAATGCCCAGATAGTTTTTGGTTGCACTTATCATTGTTGTTTAGCAGGCCTGGACCGGGCTCAAAGTCGCCAACTTTGGTGTATGTGGCTGGCGCCCTACTCACTGAGGTATGAACGCCGAGCCCAGTACATCTTTTGTAAATGTTTTAGTCTCCTCTCTGGGGACCTCAGGAAGCCCGGAGCTTGGCTTGGTACCGACTGCCTCTCTGGGGAAGAGGAAAGCTGAGTGGCCAAGGTGTTTTCTCTCCTCAGTGGAAAGAAGAGGGAAAAGATGATACATTTTCCTGTATTTCCAACATGTTTGTACATGTAATATAGGGTGTTTAAATGAAACACCAGGTCTAGAGGTCATTTGCCAAACTCTCTAGCCCAGGTCTTTTTCTTGAAACCCACAGGCACTCAGCATCTAAAGTATTACAGTGTCAAGGCCAGCACGGGTGGCGGACTGCAGTCTTTCCTGGAGCAGAAGGATGAAGGCTCAAAGATGGAAATGGGCTTTAGAATGAGACGACGGCCTTCATGGAGTCAGTCACTGGTGGGTTAGAGGCAAAAGGAGGTCATGCAGTAGAGCCATGAAGGGGAGGGTGGTGTTCCCCTGTGTGGAGGCTGTGACATTGTCCCCCTGCCCTGTCCTGTTGGAGCAAGGCACTCAGGGCTGGCATGGCAGTGAAGCTGGAGAGGGGGTATTCAGTGTCTTTGCCAGGAACTACAGAGGAATGACAGCAATGTGAAAAAATCAAGGAGAATAAAAGTCAAATTTGCTGGGGAGAAGATTGGGGGTGGGCTGGCAAAGAACATGGAGAGGAAGGAAGATGGGCTTGGGGACGGGGTGGGTGACTCTCATCTGAGTCAATGTTAGGGAGCCTGGTGTGACCCCCACTCCCACGTAGGTTCAGGGAGCTGGTTTACTCTGGTTTTATAGGCGACTTGGGCCTGGGCTCACAACTTCCATTTTATTATCACTCAATAGATCACTGACTATGGCCTTTCTGTACTTCTCTCAGTTTTGACCTAAGAACTATTAGTGGGAAAAACCCAAAAGAATTCTGAAGGATTCTCAACTCTTCACCTGAGCCGGCCTTGGCTGGAAAGGCATCTAGGTCTGGCCTGCGTTTGGCTCCAGGCTGTGCAGCTGTTAGAGGGGCCTGGGCCTGGGGGCAGAGAACGGATGGACTCTCGTCTCTGCTGTCTGGCCTGGTCTTTCCGGGTGGACTGTCATGTTACTGAGCCCTGTCCTCTCAGAGGACACTGGGAAAGGGACAAGGTGGGACAAGGTTAGACAGGGGCATCACAGAAGAGCCGGGTGTTGGTCTGGCTGGGACGGCCACCATAACACTTGTCACCTTTCCTGTCGCTCTATCTCACCACCTGGCAGCGAGGCGTGTGCCCCACTGTCCCTTTCAATCACAGACTCCCAGGGAGGGTGTGTGGTGGGACTGTACATTCGGGCCACAAGCTCTTACCTAGAGGATAGATGTCGAGTGGAGTATTTGACCTGCTGTAGGGCTTCAACAGATGGACGATAAATAAAAGAATATTTTTAGTCACAGAGCTTGTTAGGCAAGAGCTGATGCCAGCCCCTAGCACAGGGAGCAGGGGACACAGGGTGTGAGCTGTTGAAGCATGAGAGTGAGGAATGTGGGGTCCAGGTGCCGAGTGGTTTGCAAGTGCCATGGCCACCGGAGACACAGAGCACCCTTCTGTTAATGCAGGAGGAGGCTTTCTCTGTGAGTTATGACAGGAGCCACTTCTTTAGGCCGTTTTCACTGCTGTGGGGCTGCAAATTAATACAACCTCTTCAGAAGGAAGTATGGAGAAACCTCAAAGAACTTCAGCTAGACCTCCCATTTGATCCTGCAATCCCATTACTAGGCATCTATCCAGAAGGAAAAAAAAAAAGCCTTTTATCACAAGGACACTTGTCACAATAAACTTGACTGTTTATTGCAGCTCAATTTACAATCGCCAAAATGTGGAAACAGCCTAAATGCCCCCCAACCCAGGAATGGATTAACAAGCTGTGGTATATGTACACTATGGAATACTATTCAGCCTTTAAAAAAATGGAGACTTTACAGCCTTTGTACTAACCTGGATGGAAGTGGAACACATTATTCTTAGTAAAGCATCTCAAGAATGGAGAAGCATGAATCCCATGTATTCAACCTTGATTTGATGACAATTAATGACAATTAATGACATGGTGGGAGTGGGGAAAGGGGAGCGCAGACAGAGAGAGAATGAGAGAGGGAGGTGGGGAAAGGAAGAGCAGAGAGGGAGAGAAGGAGGGAGGGGTGGGGTCTCAGTCTCTGACACATCTTCTACCCTCAATGAATCCTCAATAATAAAGTTAAAAAAAAAAAAGAAACGGTGGCTTCAAAATGCGGATAGAAAAGAGAGCAGGGCAATGAGGGGAGGTTGAGGCCGGGGCCGGGGCTTGGGGGTGGTGACTCTCAACACTCAGATTCGGATACAGTCGGTCTGGTGGGGCCTGAGAACTGACGTTCCTGGTAAGCATCTGGCTGGGGCCCTGGCTACTGGTCTGTGGACCACACTTCAAGCAACATGTCTCGGCTCCATCTCTTAATGTGGCTTCTCTGGGCCCCTCAGGTGGTTGACAAGATATGTGTGCAGGGGGCAGCGTATCCCACCGAGGAATCAGGATGGGAGCCAGGTCTGGACAGCAGCTGACCAGCTTGCCCCTCACTGCCCCTCAGGGGTCTCCAGACACTCTGTGTGTGTGTGGGGGGGATTCCTGGTACAGCTGGGCAGAGAACACAGGGGGCTTCTTCATGGGATGCTTCCTAAGAAGGCTGCTGGTTGTCTCGGTGGGAATTTGAGATGCAGAAGGGACTATGGCCCCAAACAGATTATAAAGAAGTAATCTTGGGGCTTGGAAAAGTTCATCTCACTCCCCTGGGTCTTCTCTGAGGGGATGATGTTTTGAAACTTGAGGGCATGAGGAAAGGGAGGGATCCAAGAGTTACAGGCTCAGAAGGCCGTGGCAAGGGCTTCCTTTCTGTTGTTTATTTCAGCAGTTTGATAGATTGTACCCTGTGGCTGGGATCACTGTAAAAGCCCCATGTGCCTTCTTCTGCACAAGGACTTCAAGTATCTTCATGAAACTCTGTGACCTAATTTTAAAGATGTACTTCTGGACCTGTCTGTCCCTCTGTCCATGTTGGGAGCTGGGGAAGTCAGACAGCTCATGTTCTCTAGGTGAGCTGGAGAACACTCCCCACTGCCTCCTCTCTGGCCTTGGTAAGTAGTTTACCAATTTTCTCTTCTCTTTTTATGAAAAATCTCTCTTATTTTCTTTTTTTCACACACTGAGATACTACAAATGGCTAATAACTGAGTGTGCTGTGAACTCCTTACAGAGAAAGAAACTTTCAGGGCCCAGTACAGTGCCTTGCAAGTTCTATGAATAGACATTTGTGGAATGAATGGATAACTTCAATGCCCCCTGAGCAGGATGGCACACGTTTCAAAGGGGATCACATCAGACTGATAAAAGCTCTAATAGGGTCTCAGGAGCATCTAGTAGGCTGGAGGGGGGTTTGTAGAGTCTCACAGATTTCTCAGCACTCAGGAAATCACAGCAGAAGGCCCTGGTGATACTTTCTCATGTGGATGCCAGGAGTCACAGTGGTAGAATTGAAACTGATCAATCGTAGAAAACAAGGAAGGCTGTTGAGCCCACAGCTGGGCTCACTCCAAGACAGACAGTGGTGGAGTGTTTGGCCAATTTCCAGCACTGAGCGCCAAGACAGCTCTGATTGGTCTTACATGATGTAAGGTAGCCATTTAGGGGATTGATTTCATGACCTGGGGGAGCAGCCCCAGCCCTCCACCCTGTTGGGTGGTGGGGGAACAGACTCCACCATCACTGCAGCCACTGTGCTGCCCA
Organism: Arctocebus calabarensis; assembly: GCA_963573935.1. Taxonomy (NCBI): domain Eukaryota; kingdom Metazoa; phylum Chordata; class Mammalia; order Primates; family Lorisidae; genus Arctocebus; species Arctocebus calabarensis. The sequence continues at coordinate 18,202 of CAUYON010206833.1, read as the reverse complement.
GGGGCACCAGAGTGGGGGCCGGAGATGTAGAAACTGTGCTTCCAAATCTGACTCCCCATCCAAGAAACAGAGAGAAAGGTAGCAGAGCACACTTGCTAATTATTACCGATTAAAAAGAGAAGAATGAGAATAAATGGAAATTAGCTGTATCTCCTGAGACAAATTCTAACTTCGTGTTTTTAACTATCTCATTTGTTGACCTTCAGTGGTCAGCAAAGATCCAAGGATCAGGCCTTCTAGCTCACCACGAGGTATTGCATTTGCAACTAGTTGTTACTGTTATATGATCTCAAAACAGTAAGAAGAGTTGCTTGGAAAATCCACAAAAACTGATCCACCTAAAATAGAAATGGCTGGAAGAAAGCAGAGAGACAAGGAGGGAGAAAGAGCCTAAGTGAGTAAAAGAAAATGCTAAGCAAATGACTGAATATATTATTTAAAAATTACATCCTTTCAAAGTATTCAGGGATGCAATCTTCGAACAGTTGGGGGAGTTATAAATTGGCATGTGCAGATGACAGCCTGGTAACAATTGATAACAGACACATGTCTATTGAATGACCCTCTTTATGGGTCTCTGTATGACCTTGAGAATTATAGAGGCCTTGACATTTAAGAATTTATAAGAAAGGAATGGAAAAGCAAGAAGAATAAACAATTAACACTTAAAAAAAATCTAGAGCTGGAGGTAGAGCTCGAAAATTGTCTAAAAATCCAGCAGATCCCATCCTAAGTAGTTATGGATATTTCCCATTTTTTTCTGTTAGATATTTTCTCTTCATGTTCCCTTTTTTGGTGTCACAGCTCACAGCAACCTCAGACTCTTGGGCTCAAGCGATCCTCTTGCTTCAGCCTCCTGAGTAGCTGGGACCATAGGCGTGCACCACAACACCCATCTGTTTCCCCCCGACCCCTTGGCTTGTAAACTTTTTATTTTTTTTACTTTTTATTAAATCATAGCTGTGCACATTAATGCAATCATGGGGTACAGTGTGATTTCCTATACAATCTGAAATATTTTCATAAAACTGGTTAACGTAGCATTCATGCCCACCTGTTTTTAGAGGCGGGGTCTCACTCTTGCTCAGGCTGGTCCCCAACCTGTGAGCTCAGGCAATCCACCCTCCTCCGCCTCCCAGTGCTAGGATTACAGGCACGAGCCATTGCGCCTGGCCATGTTCCTCCTCTTGAGAATGGCTCTGTAGCTCATCTCCATGTCTCTATTCTGGTGCTGTTGGGTTCTGGGTGGGATGGAGGAGTGGAGGGAGGAGGTAGGAAGATAGCCAGGAGGTACCACAGAGAGAATGGTGCATTCCAGGCAGGAATAATAACAAGAGATTCCATCTTTGCAGATGTTAGAGATCTATTGATTAGGAAGCAGTGATGTCTTTCTTAGGGTTAAAATCAACTTTTGGAATATCCCCGGGCTACTTTTTCAGGGTGAAAGTATGTTATATTATCTTTGGGCTGAAGTGTTTGCATTCATGAACTGGTTTGAACAAATGGTCCTGGATGCTGGATTTAGTTTTTTGATATGGTTTTATCCATATCTCAAATTCATAACCTGGCATAGCCATAGACTTCTAATTGTTTAGGTAACTATGATAGGTAGACTATTTATTCTCCAAGGATGTCCATGTTCTAATTCCCAGAATCTTGCAGATTTGATTAGGTTAAGACTTTGAGTTATGGAGATTATCCTGGATTATCTGGTGGGCTGGATATAATCACTGGGGTCCTTGTAAAGGGAAATGGGAGCCAGAAGTGTCAGAGACAGAGAAGGAGACGTCAGAAGCAGAGGTTGACGTGGTGTGGAGGGGGCCACGAGCCAAGGAATATGGGCAGCAGCCTTGGGAAGCTGGAAAAGGCAAGGGATAGATTCTCCCAGAGTCTGTGTGAGCCAGCACCTTGTTTCAGCCTAGTGAATCACATTTCTGACTTTGACTCCAGAATTGTAGAATAACAAATTTGTGGTAATTTGTTTCAACAGCAACAAGAGGCTAATACAACGATTTATTTATTTTTATTTTTAAAAATTTATTGTTGGGGATTCATTGAGGGTACAAGGAACTAGGTTACACGGATTGCATTTGTTAGGTAAAGACCCTTAATACAGTGATTTTTATGTTATAAAATACTAAATGAAATAAATAAGTGTTAGTAAGTCAATGATGTTTGGGAATAGAGAATGTTTTCCCTTGACTTCATCTTTCCATGTGAAGGGCATAGCTTAGTTAACATGCTTGGCCTGGCCACCCTCATGGTGCATTATCTGATTGGTAAATTTTGGAGGGTACCTGGGTGTGCATTGCTCAGCCCCTCTCCCTCTCTCTTTGAATCTGTCTGCAGAGAGCCTGTTGAAGTTTAGGGGTAAAGGTCTGTGTTTCTCCCTCAGGAAAACCATGAGTATTGTTAGAACTGAGATTGTGAAAACTCTTTTCCAAGGGTTTTGTTAAGAGAACACTTATATAATGTAGTAAACAGGGTTCTAAACATCATTTTGAGTAAATACGGCTGTGGGCTTCCTAAACTATTTCTCACAGTGTCCCTTAGTTTAAGGAAATGATGCGATACAACACAATTCTTTTACACTGACTATCTGTTGAGCATCTTCCGTGGGTGGGGTAAGGCTGAGTGCTATGGCACACACGGGTAAGCAGAAAAGAATTGTCCTTGTCTTCAGGTAGCTTGTAGTTTGAAGGGAGAACCAGATATTGCACAATTAACCCCTCACTAGAAAAATATAAGACAGCGCACTGAGTATGTAAAACAGGGGCTCACTTTACATTAGGGCTCAGAGATAACGTCTTTGAGGAAGAGACTTTGAAGCTGAGCCCTGAGCAAAATGTGGAACGGACAAGGCCATGAGCATCTGTGTGTGCAGTGGGAAGAGGTCAGGGTGCGTGTGGGTAGCACAGTCCGAGTAGAGGCCCTCAGACGGGAAAGATGTGAAGGAAAAGAAAGACCAAGGTGGCTGGAGTGTAGTTAATGAGGAGGAGTGAGCAGGTAATGGCTTGGAGAGCCTGAGTATTTCACAGCTTGGGAACTTACTGCTGTGACCCAGAGACATGGTGATGGCTGTAGAGAGGTGAGTGATGTGTCTGTGGTGGGGCAAAAGCTTGCCAAGATGGGTGGCTTGCTGTTGATGTAGAGAACATTTCTCACAATTTCTTTTTTTTTTCCCACAATTTTGGTTGGGGTCGGGATTGAACCTGCTACCCTGGTATATGGTGCTGGTACCCTACTCCTTGAGCCACAGGCGCTGCCCCATTTCTCACAATTTCTGAATTTAATTTAATCCTAGGTCAACTTTCACCATTTCCTAAATGATTGGCTATAGCATTGAAATTAGTTGCTTGGCCAGGTGTGGTGGTTCACACCTGTAATCTCAGCACTCTGGACGGCTGAGGTGGGAGGATTGCTTGAGCTCAGGAGTTAGAGCAGTGGTTTTCAATCTTCCTACCGCCGTGACCCTTTACTCCAGTTCCTCATGTTGTGGAGACCCCAACCTTTGGTATTAAACTGTATTAAAGGGTCACGGCATTAGGAAGGTCGAGAACCACTGAGTTAGAGACTAGCCTGAGCAAGAGTGAGACAGCCCATCCTTACTTAACATAGAAAAATTAGCTGGGTGTTGGTGGGTGCCTGTAATTCTAGCTACTTGGGAGGCTGAGGCAAGAGGATCTCTTGAACCCAGGAATTTGAAGTTGCTGTGAACTATGATGACATCATGGCACTCTAGCCTGGGCAACAGTGTGAGACTGTCTCAAAAAAAAATTTGCTTGTACACGTTGAGCATATGTCTAGGAGATGTATCTTCATTTCTCATGTGGTTCTACTTAGAACAGTGGTTCTTGAGCGTGGCTGTATTCTGGACCAAGGCCAACAGAATCTGTTAAGACCTAGCCATTAATATTTTGGGGTTGAGACCTAGGTATTGATATTTTCTAAAGCTCTCCAAGTGATTCCAACATGTGGGCAAGGCTTAGAACCACTGACTGAGAGCATTAGTTTGATGATGAGGTAGAATTCAATCCAGCATTCAAGGTGGAAATCAAGGTGGAGAAGGAATATTTCTACTACCATGAGGTTTCATAGACCTGACAATTTTTATTTTTCTCTAACCTGCTCTACATGAGGAAAATTAAATTATCATTAAAGAAGGAAACTTACATCCTTGCAAATGTTTGACTTTTAGCAGCTCTTGCAAATTTATCTGAAATCTTGAACTTTACAAATAAAGGTGAATTTTTAGGCACTGCCTGCCTCAAATCATAGACTAATTGGACGTGAAAGGTTTCACCTCTAAATCTCTGCCAGAGGCCAGCAGTTTTCAGCATATGGTGGCTGTTCAGTGCTGGTTTTCAACAGAACTCTCGGCCTGCATCCCATTGCTGTGGGAGCATTCCCAGGACTACACATGTGTTAGCCCTCATCAATCAGAAAGGATTCATGTGCGTGCTAGCTTGATGAGCTCCCACCATCTTGCCAACTCTTCAGAGTTCTTTGAGCTCTATAAGGACAGGAACTTTAGCAGATATATGTTGTTCCTTCTGGCATCAATTCCACACCTCCTCCTCCCTTCTAAAAGTGTCCTGAGTTTCTTAGCACATGCTAAGGACTCTGGCTGGTTGCAAGGGTGAGGTCTGATAAACTTGACCCTGTTATATGTACCATGTCCTTGATGGCAGTGATTGTTCATGAGTAAGCACATGACCCAAGTCGGACCAACTGGGACCAACAAGACTCAATTCTAGGTCCTTTATTTGTACTATGGGGGAAGGGGCCTCTTTCTGACTGTGAGTGTGAGGAAGGAGGTAGCTCCTGGAGCTGCCTGTAGCCACCTTCAGCCTGTGAAGGAAATTTGTCCGAGAATGGAGCCAAGGCAGGGTGAATAACATATGAAGCCGATTGGAACCAGGGTCTACTACTGTGACTTGGTACAGGGACTGTGTCTGCCTTGTTCACACTGTGACTCCAGAATGCTCCTTAAGTGAATGTATCGTAAACAGAAGAAAGGGAGCAAGGTTGGGAAATATTATATAAATCAGTACTGAGTTTACATATTATAGAAGAACAGAGCAAAGTCCCACAATTTCAATGACTCTGAAATCTACAAAAAATAATAAAATATGGAATTTTTACCCTCACCCTTGCAACCAGCCAGAGTCCTTTTGTATATCTTAGAATGACAAAGGAGCTAAAATGGAAAAGAGCTGTAATAAATACATAATAAATCTGGCCCTGGGATGGATGGGAGAGAGAACATCCTTTTTCCATAACACTAGTATCAAGAGAAGTCTGACTCAGATTCTAGGCATGTAAGACAATGAGCTTCCAAACTTAAGTATTTTATTGTTGCTTTAGTTCTACATATGTTCTTCTTTATTTAATCACATTTACCTCAACATAAATTGTCAAAATTTTGCCCATATTTGAATTTATAGAATCAGTGGATGCTTTGATAAACTACTCAAGACTGACATACCCAAAGTTGCATATCACAATTTATTAATATGAAACTTTATTGGGAGCTATACATTATACAAGGAGTCCATCTTATTTCACATCTAACAAGAGGATGAGATAAGAAGGCAAAATAAAGAAACCCCATCAGAAGTCATGACCAAACCTCTGCTATTATTTTACCCAAGAACACATTCAGATATGGGAGAAAGATTCACTGTTGTATGTGGGAATAAGGATAGTTTGCCTTTACTAATAGAAACTCATTAGTCTTTTCCCAATTTACAATGAAAATTTTCATCTTTTTCCCTTAAGATTATAATTTCTTGATTTTTTTTCTTCTTTTCACCTGCTCACTAGAACACTCTCGATTCTAGGCTAAAATAAAGAGGCAAGTTGAAGTAGAAGAATGGTGAAAAGAGAATGGAATCTGTAGGGGGGAAGGTTTTAATTTCAAATTTCATGCTTGGAGAGCTCAGATACATTAGCTGAGCAGGTAATCACCACTGGAGACCCTACTCTGGGACTGTGCCCTGCCAACCCCAATGCTCATAGGACTTGTTGAAGGTCCGGGAGCCCACATCATACCCCATGTCTACACTGACAAGACCTGTGTTTTATTTCAATGCAATTCCACCAACTTTTGCTTAGCCTTTGACCTGGTGACTCATCCTTCAGTCTCCGTTGAAGCTGAGATTGAAGCCGAGATTCCCAGGTCTCCTTGAAGCCTCCCTGACTTGCTCTACTTCCTTGTGATCAAATTTGTTCAGCATCCCCTTCTGGTTTTGTCTCAAAACCTCTAAAACAGAGGTGGGTAGGAACCAGGCAGCAGTCAAAACTGAATGAATGAATGAATTAAGGCCCTGTTTCCAATAAGGGCTGATTCCAAAGCCTTCTTTCATAGATCTGCAAACCAGTCATGACCTAGTTTGTCATGCTGAATTTGGAATTTGAACCATATTTCTTTGCCCTCCCTTCCCAACCTCAGTGTTTGGATTGTTGGGCTGACCCACCATGGTGCAGATGGAATCATATGTGCTTTGGTCAAAGAAAAGCAAGTTGCAAGAAATGGGAGAGAGAATACTCGGAATAATAGCTGACATTTGCTGTGTTCTTGCCATGTAGGGGTTATGCTAAGCACTTATGTGAATTATCTCATTCAATTCCCCACTTTAACAGCAGGAGAAAAAGAAGTCTGAGATTTTGTGATTTTTCCAAGAACACACTAGTGGTAGGAGTTAGAGTTGGGACTGAGAGCAGGTTTGTCTGGTTTCACAGCCCAGACTTTATCTCCTTTGTGATTTTTGTGGAGATTCTGAAGATACTTCTGAATACAATAGTACAAGGCTCTTGATTTCACTGGATTATTATTAAGCCCAATTTCCCTAAACATCAAAGACTTTAATTTTTAATTTTGCTGTAGTTGTAGGTTGCACTGTTCACTTACACATGAAATAGGAGAGGAGAGAAATTGCCTAAGACGAAAAGAGAAATATTTTGAAGACAGGGGGAAAGGTAGAGAGGTAGAGATGAGTGGTGAGGAGAAGGAAAGAGGAGAACGTAAGTACTTGAAGGTGATGGGAAACAGACGCAGGGTTGTGCCCTTTGCTGGACCCTTGCCCAGTTCCCTTGGCTGCTGCCAAGAGAGGTCTGGGGTGGTGGAGGGGAGGCCTGAGATTCTCTTAAACCGAGTCTTTGAAACATTAGGAATCCTTGCAGTGTGGAGTCTCTTTTGGGTTTATGAAAAGCTCATAACTCATCTAATAATAAATTAGTTACACAGATGACGGGTGACAGAACCATGGCTGGAACTGAGGTCTGAGGTCTCATGGCTCCCTTCTTTGGACGTCTCTGGGGGAGCCTCTGTGCCTGTGGGCATCTTCCGTGAGATCTCACTTATGGGTAGTTACAGATTTTAGAAGCGTCCCAGTAGTCCCTTCAGTTTGTTAGCATTTACCCACAAAGAGATCATAGTTCCAAGTTTATACGCTGGTCTATACTTAGGTCAGATTTGGACTGTTAGAAGGATTTTTTTCTAAATGATGTGTCTTGTGTGTTGAAGTAGCTAGCTGTGTTTCCCGACATTCTTTTCAGCGAAGCAAGCCAGTCTTGATGTTTTTTTCCCCATTATTGAATTTGTACTGAGATAACCCAAAGGTATGGCAAATAAATGCTCAGAAATAACAGTGTTGGAAGAGTTTAAGTTACTTTAGACCCTTGATGTGGACAGAATTCTTTAAAATGACATGGAAACACTTTGGGCTTAATATTTCCAAAAATGTGATTGAGGTGATGAAGAACTGTTTGGTTTTTAGTTACTCAGTGACTTTTACAGTTAAAGGCATTGATGGACAGAGAGGATCACACAGCCAGTAAACCCTGGACACTGTTCTTAAATTCATGTTTGTCTGACCCCAAAGCTCGTGCTATTTTCAGGATGCCATGTAGCTTTAGAAGTGCATGAACGCTCATGTCTACACACAAGTACCCATGTGTGAGTGGACAGAATCAGAGGAAGGTATAAAGACATTAGAGCTAAGTCTTCGCTTACCTGAAAACCCCTTTATTCATTTGTTGAAAATTAATTTTTAAGTTAGTTCTATGACATAGGGGTCTTAGTTTCCTTGTTTTTTTTTTTATTTGAGACAGAGCCTCAAGCTGTCACCCTGGATAGAGTGCTGTGGCATCACAGCTCACAGCAACCTCCAATGAGTGAGGCTCCTGCCTCCGCCTCCCAAGTAGTTGGGACTACAGGTGCCTGTCACAATGCCCGGCCATTTTTTGGTTGCAGCCATCATTGTTGTTTGGTGGGCCGGGGCTGGATTCGAACCTGCCAGCTCAGGTGTATGTGGCTGGCACCTTAGCCCGTTGAGCCGCAGGCGCTGAGCCAGTTTCCTTGTTTTTGAAATTTGGGATCTTAATGCTTTTGTCTTGTTGTCAAGGTTAGAGATAGTATCTGTATTGCTTAGGTAATGCTTGAGATTGGATGGATGTTCAAAAATGGTAGCCATTATTAATTTCCAAAGCTGATCATTTTCAACTAAGCATTGCCTTGATAATGTCCCTGATAGTTGAAAAAACAACAATAAAAGCAATTACAGCCACGAAAATTTGCTGCCTTCTGTGATATGTCAACTGCTAAGCCCTTTTTGTGACCATGTTGTTTCTTCCATATTCTTCCCAACAAACCCGTGAAATCAGAAGTCCATCATCTCTGTTTAGAGCTGATGAGACAGAGAGGGAAGTCAATAGAACTGTGTTTTAGACATGGAAGTTGGGGCGGCACCTGTGGCTCAGTGAGTAGGGCGCCAGCCTCATATACTGAGGGTGGTGGGTTCGAACCTGACCCCCCCAAAAGTGTAACAACAACAACAGAAAAAGAAATGGAAGTTGTACATATTCTGTGTAAGAACACATACTATTAGTCAGGCGATGCTGTCACTAGTACAATCTACCCAATGTACTAGTCATGAGGTTACCCTTTTGGCATCACATCAGAGATGCGCCTTTTGCACAACTACCTACAAGACTGCTACTTGCTTTGGAGGGGAGTTTGTGAACTCTCATAGCCTTGTTCAATACAGGATCGCCATTTCAGAGGAGTTACTGTGCTTGGGCTTCTCGCGTTATGTTTAAAGGAGTCATGAGTTAAGCCTTTCTCAGTTTCTGGGGAGATATTTCATGGGCATACTTTAGGATAGCCTTGCCATTTAGGCAAAGTATGACGCTGGTCACTGGGTGGAGCCCTTCCTAGTGCATCAGAATTATCAGGTTTTATGTCATTGTGCTATTCCAAAGAGCAGGGGAAGAGAAGGAGCTAGCCTTGGTGCCCATGGGAGAGACCAGCTAATGATGCCCGTTGGGTCAACTTAACCTTTTTATCCCTTTGGCTTTTAGAAGGAGATTGGGATGAGGAAAGCCTGAAGGTGTATTTTATCACTCTTTTTCCTTGGGAATTTTTCTTCTACAAAAAATGGAGGTAACATAGTTCTCTATTTGGCCACTGTCTCATTTTGAATACTCCTGTGCCCACAATATGCACCCCGGTGACCCCTGGAATCCAGCAGGTTCCTGATCACGCATGTGGATGACATGATGTATTGATCTGAACTGCAGAACTCCATAGAAAATGGAGCCTTTATTTTTGAATCATTTGCCAGAGTTTTTCATTTATATAAAAAAATACTACTTGTAGCAAAAATGGTTGCCGTTTTGTTTTGTAATTTTTGACTTATCACCCTTAGTGTAACTGCTTGTATAGGTCTGTTGACAGTGGTATTTGGTTTGGGTAAAAGCTTATGGGTTTTTCGTATAAAATGAGAGTGGGGCATGGCTCATTTAAAGGGAACTTGTGGTGGTTGTTAACGTGAGCTGTCCCCTAACTTCAGGATGTGGGTTTGAGTAGGGAGGCCCAGAGAAGGAGAGCTTCTCCCTGCAATAGCATCTGAATAACAATGCTTCGTTCTCATATGAAAGAAGGATGTCTTATGGGATACTATGCTAAATTCCCAAGAATATTAAAGACAAACATGGAATTTTAAAGAAATTTTGGACTGGGTGTGGTGGTTCATGCCTGAAATCCTAACGCTTTGGAGGGCGGAGGGGGGAGGATCCCTTGAACACAGGAGTTTGAGGTTGACCCTGGCTCTCAAAAAAGTTTTAGAAAAAGAAATTTTGTGCTTGCCGCTGCTGGGTCCTGCCCAGGACATTGCCGCTTCCCTTCCTTCCTTGTTCCAATTGCTCAGCTTCCTTTGGATTTGTCACCAAAGGATTTACTTTGTAGTCATTTTCCACTGACGGAGTACATTTACTTGGTGGAAAATTTTTAGGCTCTGGTGATCTCAGCCACGACCCCTTAATTGACTTGAGGGTGATGTGGCCTGTAAGAGCAGCTTCCTTATACCATTTACTCACTTATCCTTTTTCCACAGAATCTCTTTGGGCATAAATTAGCTTGACACTTAGCTATTGACTCAAGCAGCGAGGACAGGGCCTTTGCTCCTGCAGATCCCCCTCCTGCCTCGGCCTGGCGTCTCACTTGGCCCCGGGTGCCAGCCTGCACTTTTCCCTCGTAACCTCTTAATAACATACCTAACTGCTCTGCAATGTTAACTGGTTTTCAATGTCCCTGTCATTTGTAGAGCTGTAGAAAGCACATAAAGGCAGTGGATGCGAGTGTCTTTTGCTTGTACTTGCTTTTCTATGTATCAATAATTCTGAAGCTACTAGAAACTGTTGGCAAGTCATTCTTTTGAATGTGTGCCCAGAGACAGGGTGAATGAGTATTTGTGTAAATATAAAAATAAAACCAGCAAGTCGTTGATGGGACTAGCGATGTCTTCCTCTCTCCCTATTTCAGTGCCTCTTGAGTATTTACGGCTGTTTCAAAGACTCAGGAGGATGCAAAGGATTTCTGACCCTTACTGTCCCAGAAAACTTCGAGGACAGACGATCAATACAATTCAGATGGTATTACATTTTTGACTTCCTGCTAAAATCCACAGTCGAGAAAAATGTAGACTTCAAATGACCACAGAGCGAATACACAGATGGGATGGCTGCCGACGGCACCTGACTTCTCTGAGTGGGGTTTTGTGAGCCCCTCGAGAGCTAATGATCACCTCAAAGAGCTTTCCTGGGAAGCGTCTTCATTGTCTGGCACTTACGTTACACCAGTCATCATTTCTCGTGAACTCTTTGGGAAAAAGTCAAGTGCAATATTGAGATAGGACTTGCTATGGGTTAAATTCGAAACCACCACCACGGAACACGTTCTCAGTGAAATGCAGTTGACATTTCTTAAAACAATTACCAAAAATGGGAAAACAAATGCAGTGGAACCCTGTTATAAATGTCTTTATTATATGAAATGAGTTGAATAATTTTCTGTGAAAAGCCTAATTTCATGGGGGAAAATCCTGACATAACTTGATTTCATTGTGTTTTTTAATTATACTTATCCTGTAAAGCTAGGAAGCATTTATGAAGTATCTATTGTGTGACTTAACAAGATTAAGTTAGGGGCTTGATTTTTTTTTTAATTGACAGCACCTGGTGGGAATTAATCACTCACTTCTTCGCTCATGGCTTCCACCACATTTCCAGTGTAAATAATTAATTAATTAATTAATCGATTAGTTAGAGACAGAGTCTCACTCTGTTGCCCTGGGTAGAGTGCCGTGGCATCACAGCTCACAGCAACCTCCAACTCTTGGGCTCAAGTGATCTTCCTGCCTCAGTAGCCCGAGTAGCTGGGACTACAGGTGTCAGGCACAATGCCTGGCTATTTTTAGAGATGGGTCTGGCTCTTGCTCTGGCTGGTCTCAAACTCCTAGCACCCCCAGAGTGCTAGGATTACAGGCATGAGCCACCATACCCAGGGTTTATTATTAGAACTTTTAATAATGTTTGTTTAATAACAAGTTATCTCTCAGCCTTTGCTTCTTCCTATTAAACCAAATCCAACTTCCAAAGGGTTTTCTCAAAGGCCCTATTTTCAATGTTTTAAATTATTCATCTTATCATTCTATCACATTTACAGAGTAATTATCACAGGAAATAAAATTCTGAAATTTTGCCACACTTTGTAAAGGATCTGCAAGTTACTCCTGAGGACTGGAAATAGTGGGATTCAGAACTCCACGAAGGGCTGTTCCAGTTCTTCAGAACCCCTTCTCTGGCCTTCTAGCACGGGCCCACTGTCCCCCTTCCCTCTGCCCTTCAGAGAACATGACACGGATTGGTAAAGAACCTTCTCTTCCCTCCCTCTAATCGTCTAAAGAGAGGGCTGCTTTCCTGCGCCCTGTCCCGCAGGTGACTTCCTTAACCCTGAGACAGAGAGAAAGCCTGTTCGAGTGTGGTAAGTGGCAATCACAGCAGGTCCTTCTATTAGTGACTCCTAGTCAAAGCCATTTTCAGAAACAACTTGAAGCCATTTTCATTTCTCAAAGGAGTCGGCCAAAGCAGTTGGTCTCCTGACTTCTAATGTTTATAGAATGTTACGGAAATCACAGAAAGTCTGTTGGGCTTCCCAGAGTTTCTGTGGTATTATGGGTCAAATTTGTTGTGTGAACTCTTATTTCAATTTCCACTTTAGAGTGACTTGGATTTTTTGGGAATGCTTTGTTATTCCTTGGCAGAGGTTACGCCCCGCAGTGTGTAACAGGCAGGGGAGACGGGGTTAAGTTTGGACTCCCACACCCCAACCCAGGGTGTGATACACCAGCACGGATGGGATTCCACCCCCTGAGGTGGCCAGGGGCCCATTTTTTTAACTGTGTCATACTGTCCTCATTTCCAGAAATGAGGAAATCGCAGTGTCCCACGGGATGCCCAGGAACACGTACTGATAAGTAGGACGATCCCCTTCCCAGCTCTGTGGCACGAGCTGGGCTCCACAAACTTAGTGCTGGCTGTGCTATCTAACCACCCTGTGTGTTTCTGAAAGGACAGCGCTCCAAATCCGCTTCTGACCCTGAGTTTTGTAAAGCTAGTTTTACCCCATGCTGAAGATGGCTGATGCATCAATGTACATGGCTTCCTAACAGTGCTCTGGTCTGAACTATGTTTTCCACTGATGCCGGAGGAAAGCAAGCAAACTAGTAAAATATGGAGTCTATCTCTGAAAGTATCTCTAAAATGAATTTGACTTCAGCTTTCTTAATATACTCGGATGCTACAATTTTGTTTTCTTATCTCTCGCTTATAAGATAGCAAGAAAAATGTTTTCCGTACATGAAAGATCTGTCATGTTAAGCCATGGTCAGCTGCTGCTGGGAACCAAGGCCAAGCGATGAACTCATTAGAGTGAGTCTGGGGTGCGGTGAAACTGGGGTGAAGCCAGCGCCTGGCAGCCGCGGAGCAGGGAGGGAGAACAGCCAGGCTGAAGTGGCCAAAAAATTCCTTCACGCCTGAGTTGTACTTGCTAAAGAATGAGAAGCATGTGAAAAAATCCCTTTACCTCACAGTGGTGTGATAACAAGACCAGGTGTGATGGAGAGTCTGATGACCCACATCCATTCATTCAATCCGACCTTCAAGGAGGAATTCATAATGAAGTCGAACTTATGAAAATGGACAGCTGAATTTTCACCAGCATTTCTCACTTCCATCTCTGTGTCCACCATATTTGCATATTATTGGGAAAACCGGAAGAGGAAATTGCCCTGGGAACCGTACAGGTTTAAGTGAAACTGAAACTGAACAATGAGTAGATACAAGAGGGTGTTTCCGAACCCCTGGAGTTCTTCGCCAGTAGCTGTTACACACCACTCTCGTGCGGGTGGCCGTGGAAGGAGGCTGCAGGATTTAAGAAAGGATAAACGACTCTCGAGCAGACACGTTTTTAATGTTTAAAATTTAAAAACTTTCCAGGAACTGCAATTCATCTGACATTCATACTGTTTCAAGTGTTGTATAGAGTGCTTTGGAAAATTATTGTTTTAAGTTTTCTTTTTTTTTTTTTAGAGACAGAGTCTCACTTTATCACCCTGGGTAGAGTGCTGTGGCCTCACAGCTCACAGCAACCTCCAACTCCTGGGCTTAGGCGATTCTCTGGCCTCAGCCTCCCGAGTAGCTGGGACTACAGGCGCCTGCCACAACGCCCGGCTATTTTGTTGTTGCAGTTTGGCCGGGGCCGGATTCGAACCTGCCACCCTTAGTATATGGGGACAGTGCCCTGCTCACTGAGCCACAGGCATTGCCCCTCTTTTTAAGTTTTAAAGTTTTTTTCTCATGAGATAAACGAAGCCGGTTAACATTTTGCCAGATCATACTTTCTGGGTTATATCATCTTGATTCTTACTAGGGTGAGCTCTTTCTTAGAAAATAAGGACACTGATTTTCCTTCTCTCTTATTCATATTTTTCTTTGTTTTTATAGGCAAGTTATATCTCCTGCAGCATCCTCTTTTGTCTACTCAAGGTCCTTTGAAATAATGTCCCCACAGTCGACCCTCTATATCCCCGGGTTTCACATTTGTGGTTTAACCAACTGCAGATGCAAAATATTACAGGCGGGGTGACCAGGAGGGTTGAGTCTGTACTGAGCATGTGCAGACTGTTTTTTCTGGTTACTATATTCTAAACCATACAGTATAACAGCTATTTACATAGCATTTACATTGTATTAGGTATAATAACTAATCTAGAGGGGATTTAAAATTTTAAAGTATATGGGAGGATGTACAGAGGTTATATGCAAATATTACTCTATTATACATGAGAGGATTGAGGATCTGTGGATTTTGATCTGGAGGGGAGGTCTGGGACCAATCCTCCCTGGATCCTGAGGAATGATTGTGTTTGTGTGTGTGTTTCAAACCTCTTCCCCTGGAGAGAGAATTCCGGACCCATGGCTGCCTGCAGGCTATTAGAAAACATTCCATGTCACATAGAGAGTTTAGAAAGAATATTCCAGAAGGCGTTCAGCTAGGCCATCTACCACCACAGCCGGTTCACACAGCAGGCTTTGTTCAAAGAAAAGGTACTATGTTCCAGGATTCACCTCCCTTGGAACTTGCTGGCCACATAAGAAAACTCTGTAAGGTTAGGGTAAGAAGAGAGGTTATAGAAGGGAAGATTTGATATATGTGGGAAAACCAAAAAGCAATGAAAACTTTTGTGTTTGATGTGTCTGGCTTTTAAAACATTGCGATAATGGGTGTGTGTATTGAGGAAGGGGGATTTCTTTCATGTGTTTCCTTGTGAACATTTTTCTCCTGGGGAAATATTTGTTCAAACAAAAATGCGTTTATTAGAGAAAGTTACAAATGTACATTTTGATATTTCTTCTCTAGGAGAAAATAATTATAGCCTCAAGTCTTTTGATAAGTTCTAGAGTCAGATTAGGGAATTCAGTTTTCTGATTTAAACTCCATTCCAGAGTTATTAATCAAAAACAAACACTGGCATCTCTAGACTGTCAATTATCAACAATAGACTTTTTTTCTAATACCAAACGACCTTCTCAATTTGAAAACGCATGCGTTGCAGTACAGGAAACAGTTACTATTTTAAGATATATTCAGAGAGGATTTTCTTCTAATTTTGCATGTAAAAGATTTTGAAATATACTGAAAAGTTGAAAGAATGCTAGGAATGCTGCACCCCCCAACAGATTCAATAATATTATTAATAACATTTTGCCAAAAATGCTTTAATCTCTCTCTGTATAGGCACACAATTTTTCCTCCTGAACCATTTGAAAGTAAATTTCAGACATGGTAACATTTTACCCATAAATACTTCAGTAGTATCTAAGAGCAAGGACTTTTTAAAAATATAGCCACAAAGCATTACCATTCCCAAGAAAATTAACATTTGTTTCCTAATATAATCTAAATGATTCCATATTAAAATGTCCTTAACTGTCTGCAAATGTCTTTAATACCTTAAAAAGAAAATCAGGATCCAGCTGGGCTAAAGCCCCTTTTTACCTGGAGCAGTCTCTCGCCCTTTGTCTCCCCATGAGGGTAACCCCTTTTTTTGGAGTCCAGCTAGGTTTTCTTTCGGAATGTATTCTATCATTTGGAATGTGTTACACGTTGCTGGAAGCAGTAATAGTCTTGATATGTCTTTTGATAATTTAGAGTCAGAAAAGAAGAACTCTGTGAACTCTGGTATGTTAGTAAAAGGATAGTCACCAAAATGCCTTCCTTTGGTGGAAACCCCAGGGGATTTAGATTAGACAGAAAGAATTTGGCAAGAAACCTCATAGTATTTTGGGATCTCCATGTTTCTGAGTTTACTGGATTTTAGATATTTTAAAATCAAAAGAAAGGGAACTGATTTCTTTACCAGGTCATCATTCCTCAGTGGCTATGTTTAGAGAAGGATTGGGAATGTTGGTCTGGGGCTTACCAAAGAAACTGCGGTTAAAGGGAACAGAGTTAATGCCATGGTGGTGTGGGTGGAGATCTGCGAGGATGGGGAACTTCGTTTTCTTTCCATATGTACAAGTTCATACATATATTTTTGGAAAAGTCAGAAGTGAGAAAAATTGAAAAATTGCTCTATCGTGTTAATGGTTTATCAGTTTAAAATCCTCTCATGTTCAAAGTACATATCATTGAGTGCGTGTATGTAACGTAACCACCAGTTTTAGATCTGAATACCCACAAAATGGCATTACTATTACGAGTATCAGTATGACATATCTCTTTTATTTCAGGTATTTTATTATGGAAGTGAAAGGGTGATTTTTAGGCAATGTTGACAGTATTCAAATAATCTCTTTACTTGCCGGTTTTCACTTATTTGAGGGATTGTCATGCACCACAATGTGTCAGGCAGTGTCCCCAGGGGTGGGGTGCAGAGAGGAACAACAGAACACGACCCACTCCTTTAACGTCATAGGAGCCCCCTGGGAGGGACAGAGAAGGCCCACGTCCGAGCATTATGACACCTGCTATCATGAAGGTACGTCTAAGGTGCTGCGAGCTTCACCCAACAATTATTTCTTAAATAAGTGGACAAATGAAGGAATGATAGAGCAGAAATCACCTCGTTGAACCTCTGGGGGACAGAGAAGCTTGCAAGAAGGAGGCGAGGCTTGAATAGTGTCTTAAAGGATGTACAGGATTTTTCCAGGATGGTTGGATATACCACCAGCCAAACGTGGAAACCAGTGTGGGGCCAACGTTTGAGCAGTTTGGCCCAATCCCAGGGCTGCCATGGGGTGGTGAGTAGGAAGAGGGTCAGAGCACAATGAAGAAGGCTTCTCTGGAGTTTGCCAACTCTGTTCCAGAGATGGTTGGGGGCCACTGAATGGTGTTGGTTATTTAATTTTGGAAAGCCTCTCTGCTGGTGGTGTGGAGAGTGAGTCCAAAGGGGAAGACAAGCTGTTAAAAGGCTGGTACCATTTACTAGCTCAGGGAAAAGGAGAGGGTGAATATTTCGGGGGAGTAGGAAAGGTGATAAGGACGGATTTGAGAGCTAATTGGCCTGGCAGCCAGCTGTTATTGTGGCTTTTAAATAAAATTCTATGTGTGCATTCAGGAACTGAGAACTTTGACGAATTTATGGGAATTTGAAACAAAATCTCCCTTCCCATTATTTCAGTTATCAGCTACTATCTCGTTTGGATTTACAAGCAAAGGAATCGCATTTCTATCTTCACTTTTCCTCCCTGTTCAGTTTGTTTTAGCTTTTTAATTGAGATACAATTCAGATATCACAGAATTCATCCATTTAAGGTGCACTTTCTGTTTTTGGTATAGTCACAGGGCTGTATGACCATTGTCTCAATGAATTTTGGAATATTTTAATCACTTAAAAAGAAACCTCAAAACTGCAGATGCTGGCATATGGATGTGGAGAGAAGGGAACACTTTCACACTGCTGGTGGGACTGCAAACGAATGCAGCCTTTTTGGAAGGAAGTATGGAGAAAGTTCAAAGAACTTACACTAGACCTCCCATTTGATCCTGCAATCCCATTACGGGGCATCTACCCAGAAGGAAAAAAATCCTTTTACCACAAGGACAGTCACCCTAGACTGTTTATCGCAGCTCAATTTATAATTGCCAAAATGTGGAAACAGCCTAAATGCCCACTAACCCAGGAGTGGATTAACAAGCTGTGGTGTACTATTCCGCCATTAAAAAGGATGGAGACATTACATCTTTTGTATTAACCTGGATGGAAGTGGAACACATTCTTCTTAGTAAAGCATCACAAGAATGGAGAAGCAAGAATCCCAGGTACTCAACTCTGATATGAGGACAAGTAATGACACG
>CAUYON010206831.1:0-12236 GCA_963573935.1 Arctocebus calabarensis | reverse complement strand
TTCTACTAGCCTCTCTCCCTACCCGAAGATCTTACGAGCTCCGCTCTCTTCTCTTCTCTACCCTGCAGCTCTCCTCTCCTCTACCCTGTAGCTCTCCTTTCTACCCTGCGGCCCTCCTCTCCTCTACCCTGCAGCTCTCCTCTCCACTACCCTGTAGCTCTCCTTTCTACCCTGCAGCCCTCCTCTCCTCTACCCTGCAGCTCTCCTCTCCTCTACCCTGCAGCTCTCCTCTCCTCTACCCTGCAGCTCTCCTCTCCTCTACCCTGCAGCTCTCCTCTTCTTTACCCTGCAGCTCTCCTCTCCTCTCTACCCTGCAGCTCTCCTCTCCTCTACCCTGCAGCTCTCCTCTCTACCTCCCCTCCCACAATCGTCTTAGAGGATGTCGACAAGGGAGACTCACTCATGAGCAGGACACAAGCTGGGGACCATGGATTCTCGTCTGATTGAAACACTGTGAAGTAGCAAGTGGTGACAGTTCTCATATTGTGGAGAAAGATGTGAACACTCTGAGGACTCTTCCAAGCTCTCATAACCCCTGTTGGGATTATCACGGATGATCTCCTGGGGAGGGTGGCTCAGTCCTTCTGAAGGAATCATGTTCTCCTGGTGGAGGCTGCTCCATCCCCACCAGCACCCACCCCCACCCTCTGCCCAGTCCCCACCCTGCTCACACCCCCATGCTATGCCCAGTTCCCACCTGCACCCATCCCTGCCCTATGCCCAGTTCCCACCTGCACCCAC
Source organism: Arctocebus calabarensis (assembly GCA_963573935.1). Classification (NCBI taxonomy): domain Eukaryota; kingdom Metazoa; phylum Chordata; class Mammalia; order Primates; family Lorisidae; genus Arctocebus; species Arctocebus calabarensis. The sequence continues at coordinate 11,495 of CAUYON010206831.1, read as the reverse complement.
CCCCACCCTCTGCCCAGTCCCCACCCCCACCCTCTGCCCAGTCCCCACCCTCTGCCCAGTTCCCCCCTGCACCCACCCTCACCCTCTGCCCAGTCCCCACCTCCCCCCACCCCCATGCTATGCCAGTTCCCCCCTGCACCTAGTCTGCCCTCTGCACTGCAAGGTCCCTCAGTCCCACCGTCTAGGTACTGCTCCTCCCAGTCAGGGCCTCAGGGGTTCCAGTGCTGACAGATGAGTGAAACTGGTGTTAGCTTGGTGATGTGGGGACAAGGAGGGGGGGTGGAGATGCACAGACATGCGAATGTCAATGTTTTTACCCCTCCACCATCACATTTTTATTCCTTCAAAACAGACTTACATTTTTGTTTTTCTGAGACAGAGTCTCACTCTATCAGCCTGGATAAAGGACCCTGGTGTCATAATAACTCACAGCAACTTCAATCTCTTGGGCTCAAGTGATCCTCCTGCTTCACCCTCCTCAGTAGCTGGGAGTACAGGCACCTGCCACAACACCCAGCTAATTTTTCTATTTTTAGTAGAGACGGGGTCTTACTTTTGCTCACCCCAGTCTCAACTCCTGAGCTCAAGTGGTCCACCTGCCTCAACCTCCCAGAGTGCTAGGATTATAGGTGTGAGCCACCCTGCCTGGTCCAGATTTACATTTTAATACCCAAACATTTTATTTAAATCTGAAGCGAGTGTTTATAAGGAGGTTTAATGAGGAGAAGCTACACTGAGTAGAGGGCTGAGTTAAGAGAACCAGTGGGTGAGGACCTTTCAGCACCTCCAGCCTGGGGGACAAGGCTCCTTGGCAGCGCAGGGCCCTGCAGGACTAGGGGAGATGGACAAGCCCCTTCTTCCATTCCACCCCCTGATCTCCTTCCAGGATCTCCGTGGGCTGAGGCCAGGGAACCCAGAGGAATAGGGTAGGGAAGAGAGGAGAGTGGATGCAAGGCAAAGGGGAGATACCCGTGGAACGTGGTCCATGTGCTTCCGTGGGAGATGGGCCGTTTGAGGTAGGAGTATTTGGGGTAGGAATGACATGTCTTTGTGTGTGTTCTGGAATCGGTAGCTAGTACAGAGAGGGTGGGTGGGCAGGGGATTCAGGGGACTCACTGGTTGACTGGTTAGGGAGAATGAAGGTGGGAGAATGCACACAAAGCTGTCCAAGCAGGCTCACGTGTCAGGGAGTTTGCTGGACTATCTCATGGACGGGGCCCAAAGGTTGCCTTTGTGTGCACATAGGGCAGAGGCTACTGGGAGCGTCCATCCCAAGGTGGATTTCACTGCCTTTCTGAGCTAATCTCCCAGGGCTCTGCTCCAGGGGACCTGCTTCTCTTGAGAGCTCACAGTCAGCTGGCAGAACACAACCTCCAGACTTTGTTGCACCCCAATACTTGGCTCTGCCCCAACCCCCCAGCTCTATTTCTAACGCTCAAGCTCAGTTCTCACGGGCAGAGTCTGGCTAGCATGGGTCATCCTTCTGAGCAGGACTCCCAAGTCACAGCTGATACACCGGTGGGTGGTTTTGTGTCAGGTGCCTGCTGTAATCAGTTGTGCTCAGGGGCATGGGCGGGGCTGGGGCTGGAGAGGCCAGAAGGAGGAATGGAAGTGTCTGTCCAGAACAGAGTCAGCCACTTAGGAACTAAGAATAAGTTCCTTAATTCATGCCCAATAATTAAGTTAATACAAGCAAGCAAACAAACAAATGAATAAGTAAGGTTACTGGGACTGGAGATGGCCCCAGCTGAACCAGCCCTTTCTGCAACATTCACAATTCCTACTGAGGTATTCTCATCCACAGGAGCACCTAAGCCACAAACCTGGGTAGGGGCCCCCCTGCCCTGGAGATCAGCAGAAGAGCAGTCAGCTGAGCACAGCCCAAGTTACTGATCTAGAGAATGATGAGCTAATGAAATGGTTGTTGTTTTAAACTATTCGTTTGGGTATGGCATTTGTTATGCAGCAAAATCTGACTGAAACACAAATCGGAAAACAGATGAGGAGTGCTGCCATACAAAAATCTAAAATACAGGGCATTAGTTATGGAACCAGGTAATGGAGAGAAAATGGAAAAGTGGCAAGGAAACCATTAGCAAGGACTGAGAAAATTGGAAATTGTTAGGCGTCTGCAAAGACATTAAAAAAATTGCTATTCTATGGGAACAATGCATGCGACTTGATAGCACAATTGGCTAAATGTTGTCTGTCATAACTTGGAATGTGGAAGATGTACCTGGCAAACTTGTGAGTCTGGCTAAGAAGATTTCTAGGTAGAATGTCGAAGTTGTCAGGTAGCTTCTTGGAGCTGTGTGAGATCCAGAAAGGGAGCAATGAGCTAAAATGAGAACTACTTAGTTGATAAGTGGAATTTAAAGAAAATAGAGAGAAGCCTGGACCACTGGATTGGAAAATAAAACTTCTGCATCTTAACTCTCCCCAAATGGCAAAAGATGACAAAAATAAGAAATGGCTGTAGTGTAAAGATCAGATCAAACATGTAGCTTAAGTCCTTTGGTAAAATCTCAAAAAGATTTCAGGCAGTGGCCAGCAGATCCTTCTAGCTAAACAAAAGAACTTCGAAGAATCTTAAGGATATTGTCTCATAGTAGCCTCACATCTTGCCCAAATTGGAGAAATCCCTGTCTAGAAAATAAGTGTTGGTATGACTTTGTTGAATGAAGAGGACCTACATCAGATTCATAAGTAATGCACAAAATTTTTAAGGGAGTTAAATTAGTGAAGCGCTGCAGAGTGAACAGAGATGGCTCAAGTTGCAGACGAGCTTCTGGGTACCTACCTTTCTTTGAGCAAGAACCCGAGGGAGAAACCTGGCCAGCTATCAGTAAGAATCCTCTCTTATGAGAGACCAGAGCTGGGAGTGCAGTGGACTGCAGCCACATCCTGTTTACAAACCACTCTTTCCCACTCCCCATTCCCCTGGCTCACTTCCCCTCTTCTCTCCCTGTGCTTTCTAGGATTAGCCCCAGTAAATCTCTCCCAGTCAAGTCCTTGTCTTAGGAGGTCTCACTATGGAAAATCCAACCAATGACCTCGAGACCCTTGTTTTATCCCCATCTTTAGTGGAAACTCCTTTCGTGTTTTTCCATAAAATATGATGCTGGAGTTTGGACTGAGACAGGAACAAGGTATCTTTTTACTGAAGTTTTTGTTTGTTTTGCTTTTAACAATCGGTTGTTAAATTTTGTCAAATTTCTTTGTACAGACTTGACATTTATTGATTCTTCTCTTCTTGATGAAGAGGAATACGGGAATAAGGCTAGCTTTCTTGTCATATCTCCCAATAAACGTGTGTGCACACATGTCTGTGTATATACATAGGAATGGAATTCTTGAGTTATAAGGTGGGTGTTTCTTTCTTTTCTTTCTTTTAGTTTTTTTTTTTTTTTGGAGACAGTGTCTCACTTTCTTGCCCTTGGTAGTGTGCTGTGGCATCACAGCTCACAGCAACCTCAAACTCTTGGACTCAAGTGATCTTCTTGCCTCAGCCTTCCAAGTAGCTGGGACTACAGGTGTCCACCACAACGCCTGGCTATTTTTAGAGATGGTGTCTCGCTCTTGCTCAGGCTGGACTTGAACTCGTGAGCTCAAGTGATCTGCCCATCTTGGCATCCCAGAGTGCTAGGATTATAGGTGTGAGCCACTGCTCCCGGCCTTGGGTGGGTGTTTCTTCACTGTTAGATGACACTGCTCGTTTTCCCAAGTGGTTAATCCTGAAGTATTTTATTCTTTTTGATGCTATTGTAAATTGAATTGTTTTCATAATTTATAAGACTATATCCTCTGTGAAGAGACATAGTTTTACTGCTTCCTTTTCAATTTGGATGACTTTTATTTCTATTTCTTGCCTAATTGCTTTGGTCAGAACTTCCACTACTATGTTGAATAGAAACTACAAAATCAAGCAATGTTATCTTTTTCCTGATTTTAGAGAAAAATCTTTCACCATTGAGTATGACAAATACCATGAGTTTTTCATATATGGATTTTTTTTTTGAGACAGATTCTTACTCTGTCACCCTGGGTAGAGTGCTGTGGTGTCATAGCTCACAGCAACCTCAAACTGCTGGGTTTGAGCAATAGTCTTGCCTCAGTCTCAGGAGTAGCTGAGATTGCAGGTGCCTGCCATGATACTGGCTAGTTTTTCTTTTTTCTTTTCTTTTCTTTCTTTCTTTCTTTTTTTTTTTTTAGTAGCGATGAGGTTTCATTCTTGTTCAGGCTGATCTCAAACTCCTGAGCTCAGGCAATCCACTTGCCTTGGCCTCTCAGGGTGTAAGGATTACAGACATGAGCCACCATGCCTGGCCTCATATATGACTTCTTAAAATGCTAAAGTAAGTTCCTTTTATACCTAATTTGCTGAGAATTTTTATCTCGAAAGGATGTTGAATTTTATCAAATGCATTTTTTGCCTCTATTGAGATGATTATGTGATTTTTCACTTTCATTTTGTTAATATGGTTTCTACCGTGGATTGATTTTTTGTGTGTTAAATCATACTAGAGAAGCTTTTACGTTTAATGTAGTTAAACTTTTTAATATTTTTCCTTTGTGGTGGTTATTTCTTTTTCATTTGCCCACTCTGAAGTCATAACGTTATTTTCTTATATTGTCTTTTAAAAGCTTTGCCATTTTGCCTTTTACATTTAACTCTATAGTCCATGTGGGACTGAGTTTTGGGCATTGAGTGAAGTTGGTATTACATGTGTGTTTTCAAAAAGGCGAATGTAATTGCCCCAGAATTATTAAATGGAAGAAACATCCTTTCCTCAAGGCTCTGCAGTGCCACCTTTGTCACAAATCAAGTGTCAATATATGCAAAGATTGGCTTCTGGCCTCCATATTCTATTCCCAAGACACATGGTTTAGTTACTTAATTTCTAGCTTAATCGTCTGTTCAGAAGTTGATGACATTCTAATTTTGGGCAATTATGTTGTTATTTGAGTCTGGTTTCTTTCACTTAGTACAGTACCTTAAAGACACATTTCTGCAGATTATCAGTAGTTGTGCCTCAGTAGTTGTGCCTTTGAATTGTTGATTATTGTTCTCTTGGATATGTAACAGTTTACCCATTCACCAGCTGATGGAAATTTGGATTGTCTCTAGTTTTTGGCTATTAAAAATCGTGCTGCCGTAAACAGTGTCCTTGTATGGACAGGCATTGCTTTTTCTCTTTGATAAATACCAAGGGGTAAAATCACTGGGTCATGTGATAACTTTATATTTAAGTTTATCTGAAGTTTCCAAATTGTTTTCCAAGGTAGCTGTAGAATTTTGCATTCTTATCAGGACATGTTGCTACACATCCTCCTCTGTTCTCAATATTATCAGTGTGTGTTATGAGTGTATGCTCGAATTTTAATCATTCTACATGGCACGTAGTACTAATTAATTTCACTGTGATTTTAATTTGCATTTCCCTCTTTACAACTGGTGTTCAGTATATTTTAGGTGCTAATTTGTCATCTATATATCTTCTTTGGTGAAGTGTCCATTCATATCTTTTGTCCAGTATTAAAGTTAATTTTTTTTGTTTTGTTTTCTTACTCTGGAATTCTTTTATATTCTGCAGACATGTCTTTTATCAGATATGTGTTTTGAATTTCCCTCAGTTTGTGGCTTATCTTTTCACTTCCTTAACAGTGTTGCTAGATGAGCAGATATTTTTTATTTTTGGTAAGTATAATTTATAGTTTTTTTCTCTTAAGATTTATGCTTAATGATATACCTAAGAAATCTTTGTCTAATCCAAGGACACTGAGATTTCTTCTATGTTTTCTTTAAGAAGTTGTATAGTTTGGATTTAGATGTATGATCCATTTCAAATTAACTTTTATATGTGGTTAAATGTGGGTCCGAGTTAACTTTTTTACTTTTTGGCCATATGGATGGTTCTGTGGTTTGTGTCTAAGGTGACATTGTTGGGGGGTGAGGGAACTATGCTCGTAAAAGGATTAATGCTGTTAGTCAGTGAGTGGGTTTGTTACTGCAGAAGTGAGTTCCTTATAAAAGGATGAGTTTGCACCCCTTCTGTTTCTCTCCTGCTGTTCTGCCTTCTACCGTGGGATGAAACAGCAAGAAGGTGTTTGCTAGATGTTAGGACCTTGATATTGAACTCTCAGCCGCCAGAACTATAAGAAAATAAATTTCTGTTAATTTTAAATTACCCAGCCTTAGATATTCTGTAATAACCTGACCAACTAAGACAGGTGTTTGTTTTAGCACCATTAAATTGCCTTGAAGCAATTAAGGCTTAAATTAAGCAATTTAAGTTTGTTGAAACATCAGATTATTTTATGTGTGCGTGGGGGACATTTCTGGATTCTCTATTTTGTTCCATTGGTGGATGTATCCATCCTTTGCCAATAGCATACCATTTTGTGTATCGTACTCATAAGTCTTGAAATCAGGTTGTGCCAACTTTGTTTTCCTTTAAAAAATGTTTCGGAAAAAAAAATGTTTTGGAAAAAAAAATGTTTCGGGTATTCTAAGTCCTTTGCTTTTCCTTGCATACCTTAGAATCAGCTTATTTATTTCCTCACAAAAGCCTATCATAATCTTGTTTAGAATTACATTGAATTTTCAGTTTGAGAGAAATGACATCTTAACAATATTGAATCTTTCAATTCATGAACATGGTATATCTCTCAATTTATTTAGTTCTTTTTTGATTTGTTTCATCAAAATGCAGTATACAAATCTTGCATTTTTTTGGTTTATACCTAAGAATTTCATGGGTTTTTTTTTATGCTATTATAGATACTACTTTTTTGTTTTTTCTGTAGAGATAGAGTCTCACTTTATCACCTTCAGTAGGGTGCCATGGCGTCACACAGCTCACAGCAACCTCCAACTCCTGGGCTTAGGCGATTCTCTGGCCTCAGCCTCCTGAATAGCTGGGACTACAGGCGCCTGTCACAACGCCCGGCTATTTTTCTGTTTTTGCAGTTCGAGAGGCTGGTTTTGAACCTGCCACCTTCCGTATATGGGGCCGGCGCCCTACTTGATGAGTCACAGGCGCTGGGTCCCTGTGTTTTTTTTTTTTTTTTGAGACAGAGTCTCACTTTGTTGCCCTTGGTAGAGTGCCATGGCTTCATGACTCACAGCAACTTCCAGCTCCTGGGTTTAGGCCATTCTTTTGTCTCAGGCACCCGCAACACAAAACGCCTGGCTATTTTTCTGTTTTTGCAGTTCAGCCGAGGCCGGGTTTGAACCTGCCACCTTCGGTATAGGGGGCCAACACCCTACTCAATGAGCCATGGGCGCTACCCTGATACTATTTCTTTTTTTTTTTAAATTCAAATTTCAGTTGTTTAGTGCTAGTTAATGGAGATATAATCAATTTTTGTATATTAACTCTGTATCCTCTAACTTTACTAAATAAACTCACTTATTAATTTTCAGCAGTTTTTTTTTTATTGTTGGGGATTCCTTGAGGGTACACAGAACCAGGTTACATTGATTGCTTTTGTTAGATAAGGACCCCCTTATGTTTGTGTCCCACCCCCCAAGGTGTACCACGCCCCTTGACCTCACACCCCCTCCCTCCTTCCCTTTCTCAGTTCTCCCCATCCCCCACCTTCCATTGTGTACTGGAACCTTAATTGTCTTCATATCAGAATTGACTACATAGGATTCATGCTTCTCCATTCTTGTGATGCTTTACTAAGAATAGTGTGTTCCACATCCAACCAGGTTAATACAAAGGATGTAAAGTCTCCATCTTTTTTTTGTGGCTAAATAGTATTCCATGGTGTACATATACCACAGCTTGTTAATTTATTCCCGGGTTGGTGGGCATTTAGGCTGTTTCTACCTTTTAGCAATTGTAAATTGAGATGCAGTAAATAGTCTAGTGCGAGTGTCCTTATGTTAAAAGGATTTTTTCCCTTCTGGGTAGATGCCCAGTCATGGGATTGCAGGATCAAATGGGAGGTCTAGCTTGAGTTCTTTGAGGGTTTTCTATACTGCCTTCCAAAAAGGTTGCATTAGTTTGCAGTCCCACCAACAGTGTAAGATTGTTCTCGTCTCTCTATAGCCACGCCAGCATCTGCAGTTTTGAGACTTTGTGATGAGGACTGTTCTCATTGGGGTTAGATGGTATCTCAGGGTTGTTTTGATTTGCATTTCTCTAATAATTAGAGACAATGAGCATTTTTTCATATGTTTGTTAGCTATTTGTCTGTCTTCTTTCTTTATTTTTTTTTGCAATTTTTTTTTTTTTTTGCCAGGGCCTGGTTTGAACCCACCACCTCCAGTATATGGTGTCAGTGCCCCATTCCTTGAGCCACAGACACTACCCCGTCTGTCTTCTTTAGAGAAGGTTCTATTCATCTCTCTTGCCCAGTGATCTAAGGGATTGTTGGCTCTTTTTATGTTTATTAATTTGAGTTCTCTGGAGATCCTAGTTATCAAGCTTTTGTCTAAATCAAAATATGCAAATATCCTTTCCCAGTGTGTACGTTGTCTGTTTGCTTTGGTTGTTGTTGCCTTAGCTGTACAGAAGCTTTTCAGTTTTATTAAGTCCCATGTGTTTATTTTTGTTGTTGCGATCGCCACCGAAGTCTTCTTCATAAAGTCCTTCCCTAGGCTGATAGCTTCTAGTGTTTTCCTTTCTTTGAGTATTTTAATAGTTTCATGCCTTAGATTAAGCTCTTTTATCCATCTTGAATCAATTTTTGTGAGGGGAGAAAGGTGTGGGTCCAGTTTCAGTCTTCTACATGTGGATATCCAGTTCTCCCAGCACCATTTATTGAATAGGGATTCTTCCCCCCGTGTATGTTCTTGTATGGTTTATCAAAGATTAGGTGGCTATAAGATGTTTGTTTCATCTCCTGGTTTTCTATTCAATTCCAAGTGTCTCTATTTTTGTGCCAATACCATCCTGTTTTGATCACTGTGGCCTTGAGGTACAGCCTAAAGTCTGGTAGGCTGATCCTCCAGCATTTTTTTTTTTTTTTATTACTAAGAATTGCCTTGGCTACACAGGGTTTTTTTGGGTTCCATACAAAATGAAGAACTATTTTTTCTAAGTCTTGAAAGTATGATCTTTGTATTTTAATAGGGATAGCATTGAATCCGTAGATTGCTTTGGGAAATACAGACATTTTAACAATGTTGATTAAGGTCCTTCACCTCTTTTGTGAGGTGTACTCCTAGGTATTTCATTTTCTTTAGAGCTACTGAGAAGGGTATTGTGTCCTTGATTTCCTTCTCACATTTGCTGTTACTGGCATATACAAAGGCTACTGATTTGTGGACATAGATTTTATATCCTGAGACATTACTGTATTTTTTGAACACGTCCAGGAGTCTTGTGGTTGAGTCCTTGGGGTTCCCTAGATATAAAATCATATCATCAGCAAAGACAGAGTTTCCCTTCCTCTGCCCTCATTTGGATGCCTTTAATTTCCTTCTCTTGCCTGATTGTATTGGCTGGAACTTCCAGCACTGTGTTGAATAGCAGTGGCGATAGAGGACACCCCTTGTCTTATTCCAGTCCTGAGTGGAAAAGCTTTCAGTTTTACTCGATTCAGTATCATATTAGCTGTGAGTTTGTCATAGATGGCTTTGATCAGTTTAAGGAATGTGCCAAGTATGCCTATGTTCTTTAGTGTTCTAATTAGGAAAGAATGTTGAATTTTATCGAATGCTTTTTCTGCATCTATTGAGAGGATTATATGGTCTTTGTTTTTGCTCCTGTTGATAGGGCGAACTATATTTATAGATTTGAGTATGTTTTTTTTTCCAGAACATCTTCAGATTTTTTATTAACCAAAATAAACAAAGATAGTAAAAAGAACTTCTGTAACAAAAGAACACTACTTTATCAATCAAAGTTTGCTTCACCGTTTCTTGTCTTTTCCTCATATTTATTCAAGTTCTCCAACTTAAATTCTTCTTCCTTTTTACATTGGGAATATTCAACATCTTTTTCTGGGTTTCTTTGGGATCAAGAAACATTCAGTTTTCAAAACTTGCTCAGCCATCATTGAACTTCTACAATATATCAAGCTATCAAGGAGGGATTTGACATTATCATCCAAATGAAACTGATCCACTTTCAGGATTCCATCTTCATTTGTCTCAAACTCTTGATTTTCAACAGAAAGCCATAACAAAAGACAGCCATAAGCATATAAGTCTGAACTTGGAGAAGCAGGTTTTCCCATTTTCAGTTCAGGGAATATCAAACTCAATTCACCAACCATCATGTTCACTGAGGTTCGCTGACTCACAGATTTGGTGAAGTCAAAATCTCCAACAATTCCTTGTTCATGGTTTAAAGCAAATACATTGTTCTGATGAAGTGATCCATGAATTCTGTCAGCCTTGTGCAAGGTATGCAGGCCTTGGGCAACACCTTGCATGACCTTTAAAGCTTCTTCCAAAGTTAAAGGCATACTGGCTTGAATAGCACTCAAGTTTGCTCTAGGATAGTTTGGGACCATCAGATAAGCCATAGGATCAGACTTACACAAAAACAGGAATATCAATGGTAGTAACCCCGACTCTTCTTTAGCTTCTCTCCAAGCTCTATGGTAGGTGGCTGCTCTCTGAATCACTCTGGCTTCTGTGTCAACATCCACAGACTAGCCCTTTAAAAGAACTATCTGCCCATTAACCTCAGAACATACCAAAGGACGCTTGCTGCTAAGTTCCTTCATGGGCTCAGCATCATAGAAGATCTCGTTCCAAGCTCGTAGTAAAAACACACCAGAGTTCATGTACTTAAGTAATCCTATTTCAGGATGAAGCAGAGGCAGCTCAGGGAACCTGTGCCAAGGTGTTCAGCTTCTCATAGTCTTCCTTCTCGTGATAAATTTCTTGAAAGACACTATTGCGTAACTGGGTTATTTCTTGTTTTATTTTTTCAATTTCAGATCCATCGTGTTCATCAGATTCTTCCAAAATATTCTTTTCAACCAATTTCCATCTCAATCTAGCTTTTAAGCTTTTTAACATCTTCTTAATGGACAGCAAATGATCCACACTGGGGCTCTTATTTAAGCATTCAATAATCTGCTTTTTAAACTGGAGTTCCAGCTACTTGGGAGGCCAAGGCAAGAGGATTCTTAAGCCCAAGAGTGAGAGGCTGCCGTGAGCTATGATGCCATAGCATTCTAGCCTCGATACTGTCCTTGTACTTAGATTGTACTATGGCAATGAGACTTTCCTCTGAATGGATCTTTTGCAGTACTTGACTATATGTATTTAAAATGATCTCCTTGTCTGCATCACGGTGTTCAATCACAGATATCTCCAGCTCTTTGTAAACACTTGACTTGGACTTCTGTAGGATTTCATCAATGTTACTGATTGTTTCTTCTTCTTTTTTTTTTTTTGAGACAGAGCCTCAAGCTGTCAGCCTGGATAGAGTGCTGTGGCATCACAGCTCACAGCAACCTCCAATTCCTGGGCTCAAGCGAGTCTCTTGCCTCCGCCTCCCAAATAGCTGGGACTACAGGTGCCC
>CAUYON010206829.1:0-20576 GCA_963573935.1 Arctocebus calabarensis | reverse complement strand
TTTCTTTTTTTTTTTTTTTGAGACAGAGCCTCAAGCTGTCGCCCTGGGTAGAGTGTCATGGCATTATAGCTCACAGCAACCTCCAATTCCTGGGCTCAAGCGAGTCTCCTGCCTCTGCCTCCCAAGTAGCTGGGACTACAGGTGCCCGCCACAACGCCCGGCCATTTTTTTTGTTTGGGTTGCAGCCTTTATTGTTGGTTGGCTGGCCCAGGCTGGATTCGAACCCGCCAGCTCAGGTTTACATGGCTGGCGCCTTAGCCCGCTGAGCTACAGGCGCCAAGCCCATGTCAGAGAAATTTCACTTCAAACACCTGGGTTATTTCCCTCCTTCCAGGCTCATTTTATCCAAGACCGTAAACTCCTGATAAATTCAGCTGCCATGTAAATTTACTCACACCCTCAAGTTCCCTGACCCTCATGTAGATGTCTGCTTTCTTTTTTCCAGCATCTACATTCCCTGCATAGATTTGTTTCATGACTGCCTTCAATTAAAGGTAGAGTTTCATCACACGGGCACTTTGTCACAAAAATCATGCTTCATTCCTCTGGTTTTATTTCTTGACACCTAAATATGAAGACATTTGTTCCACATGTATAATGTACCTGAATTTCCTTCTTTCTCTGTCATTCTGCTTGCCATGTGTGGGAAGTCAGCATACTCAGATCCAACAGGAAAAGCATTATAACCACATCCTATGAAGTACATAGCATCTGTTCCATCACTTCTAGATTTCCCTTCTGCCTAAATGGAACTGTTTTATGGTCCCCAGATCAATATGCCTTAACCACGCAGTGCTTTGCAGGTTCTTGTGGCAAACTTTGTGAATTTCCTTAATCTGTTCTGGATTGCTACAAGAAGATCCAAAGTGTTTGAAGATGAGCACACTGGAAGCTACTGTGGCCAAAAGTAGGACCAGGTCTTTCGTGTTTTTGCCTTAGATTGCTTTGGATTTTCGCACAGATTCTCCAAACCTATTCTCATCAGTATTTGCTTGTGCATTTCTTCTTTTGAAACCAAAACTAATATCTCATATTCTTCTATTTTTTTGTTGTTTACATTCAGTAAAATGTCAATGTTAGCACCCAGCAATATTTTTGTAATTTTTAAAAAATAAAGTTATTTGTGGGCGGAGCCTGTGGCTCAAAGGGCACCGGCCCCATATGCTGGAGGTGGCGGGTTCAAACCCAGTCCTGGCCAGAAACTGCAAATAAATAAATAAATAAACTTATTCGTAAGAGGTCTTTTCTACAAACTGCACCATGTAACACACCAAAAACTGTACTAAGGGCGGCGCCAGTGGCTTATCGAGTAGGGCACCAGCCCCATATACCAAGGGTGGCGGGTTCAAACCGACCCCGGCTGAACTGCAAAGACAAAAATATAGCCGGGTGTTGTGGCGGGCGCCGGTAGCCCCAGCTACTTGGGAGGCTGAAGCAAGAGAATTGCCTAAGCCCAGGAGCTGGAGGTTGCTATGAGCTGTGTGATGCCACAGCACTCTAGCAAGAGCAAAAAAAGTTACTCTGTCTCTACAAAGAAAAAAAGAAAACTGTAATAAGACATGGGCTCAACTGTTTGACTTCAATCTTTCCACTGCTTTGGCACCTAATTTTGTATCTTCAGAACTAGAAGCCTTATTTCTAGTAAGTAACCTTATTTCTGGATTGGCAGGCCAATGTGAAATTCAGTTAACCTAGCACTTACAATCATTTTCAAACTAGCATAACATGGTTTTCTGGATAAATAAAGATCATAGTTTTTCAACTTTGCCCCAGGTTTAATAATATCAATTTTCAGGTGGAATCTGTGGCTCAGTGAGTAGGGCCCGGGCCCCATATACCGAGGGTGGCAGGTTCGAACCCTGCCCTGACCAAACTGCAACAAAAAAATGGCTTGGCGTTGTGGTGAGTGCCTGTAGTCCCAGCTAACTGGGAGGCTGAGGCAAGAGAATCACCTAAGCCCAAGAGCTAGAGGTTGCTATGAGCTGTGATGCCACAGCGCTCTACTCTGTCTCTAAAGAAACAAAAAAACAGCAATTTTTCCCAGCATGTAAATCTTCACTACAACAGTAGAGATCAACAATTTTCATGTTTTTCATCACCACAAGTCTGAAGCTCCCAGAAGACGCATCTTCTTAGTGAATCACTGCTCTGGATCTTGACTTTTGCCTCACTACACTAACATCTTGGTAAGTCATCTGTGTAATCCTGTTTTTTTGTCAGTAGATACTCTGGCCACAGCTTCATTATCTCCTAAGGATCCCTGGAGATCCATCCTTGGGCTTCTGTTGGGAAGAGTTCTACCCAGAGACTGTAGAGTGAAAAGGTTTGACTTTAGAAAATTTTGGTATCTGACCAATCATGCCACCAGTGTAGGCGCTGACTGACTAAATTCCTGCCCTCCATGCTCTCCGGATTTTACATCTGCTCCTTTCAACCCAAGCCTGGCATCCTCTGCTGCCCAGGAAACCTCTCCTTGTCAGGTGTGATATTGGTCCCAGGAGTTCCGCCTCTCACCTTGTCCCAAGAACTGTCCATATACTAAATTCTTTTTTTCTTTTAGAGACAGAGTCTCACTTTATCGCCCTTGGTAGAGTGCCACGGCGTCACACAGCTCACAGCAACCTCCAGCTCTTGGGTTTAGGCGATTCTCTTGCCTCAGCCTTCCCATGAGTAGCTGGGATTACAGGTGCCTGCCACAACACCGGCTACTTTTTTGTTGCAGTTTGGTCGGGCCAGGTTTGAACTGCCACCCTTGGTATATGGGGCCATCGCCCTATCACTGAGCCACAGGCACTGCCACATATACTAAATTCTTAACAGTGACCACATCTGTAAGGTGATAGCTGCAATGGCAAAATTGAGGGAGGGGACTTAGACATTTATTTTATATGCTTGTATAGTGTGAACAATTTTTAAAAATTAGGTTAAATAAGAATCACTGCTTACACTGTTTCATTCACAAGATTAATTAGGCAAGAGTCAAGATTCCAAAGATAAAGTCTTTGAAGGAAAAAATTTCCCCTTCTTTAACCAGAGGCAATAACAAGAGATCTGGCAGGGGGTGGGGGAATGGAAGGCAGGGAGAACATTCTTTTGGGCACCTTCCCACAAATCTTCATCACTTATTTTTTCATTCTCATAACTGATTTTAGCATTCTCATCAGACAAAATCTCCAAAGACTTTCTGTAGGTAATGACATATAATTACTTTTGAAAGAGAGTTAGCGGTTATGACACATTTTATTACTCTATAAACCTGCCAAGTAAGCCAGCAGCGAGATCTTTATTATGTTCCATAGTTAACAATGTTGGTGGTCTGCTGGTATTCTTCCTGCATGACAATACTCAACTGTTAGATAATCTAGTGACATAATCTTTGAATACCAGAGATAGAAGATATGGTGAAGTCTTGGCCTATAACTGAAGAAGGGTAGAAAAAGAACCAGTGTGATAGAGATAATGCCAGAGCAAGTGAGAGCAGACAGATGCAAAGTGACTATATCTCACAGAAGAAAAACCATGGGCAAAAAAGGATCTATGAAGTAGAGGGACAAAATGTCAGCACATGCTTTCTTTGCACAAACTTGCCAGGAATAGCACAAGATGCACTCAGATGCTTCCATAAAATTCTTCAAATATCCTTAAAAAAAATGCTCCAGAAGTACTAGAAAGAATTCTGAAAAGACTGTAGTGTGGCATCCTTGCAAAATGATACCTGCAC
Source organism: Arctocebus calabarensis (assembly GCA_963573935.1). Taxonomy (NCBI): domain Eukaryota; kingdom Metazoa; phylum Chordata; class Mammalia; order Primates; family Lorisidae; genus Arctocebus; species Arctocebus calabarensis. Next base: position 16,855 of record CAUYON010206829.1, on the reverse strand, counting down.
ATAATATACATATAATTTGGGGGGAAACTTTACTGGATAGGTCATAGAAACAATAACACTGTCTATTATTTTATATTTTCTGAGTTTTATATAAAATTTTCAAAATTGACTTTTGCCAAATGTACTGGAATACTTATTGCAACCAAGGCTTTGGGTCTTTGTCCCATGTTTTCCACATGGTCTGAAAATTAACAATAAATCTTTTTTTGTTGTTGTTGTTATTGTTGCAGTTGTTTAGCTGGTGCAGGTCAGGTTCGAACCTGCCACCCTAGGTATATGTAGCTGGGGCTGTAACCACTGTGCTACAAGGTGCTGAGCTGACAATAAATCTTCATAAATTTTTTTTTTTTTTTTTTGAGACAGAGTCTCAAAAGGTCACCCTCCGTAGAATACCGTGGCATCACAGCTCCCAGCAACCTCTTGGGCTTAAGCAATTCTCTTGCCTCAGCCTCCCAAGTAGCTGGGACTACAGGTGGCTGCCACAACACCCACTATTTTTTTGTTGCAGTTGTCATTGTTTAGCTGGCCCAGGCCATGTTCGAATCCCCAGCCTCCATGGCATGTGGCTGGCGCCGTTAACCACTGTGCTTTGGGTGCTGAGCTAAATGTTTATAAATTCGTACTATTAGGAAACTTTTTCTTTTACTTTTATGGAATATATATAACTTCTTTTTTCTCCAGTAATGGGTATTTTAAAGGAAATTTAGGCTTCTGCTTGCCACTCAACAGCCTGCAGCCACACACTTATCACCTATCCAAATTCTCTTAAGTAGTCTATTCAATAGCTGGAAACCAAAGTAAAGACTTGACCCTCTACTGATACCAGACTATTTATATGGGTCTGCATGAGTGGTATTTTATAACCTGCAGTCACAGATTTTTAACCAGGAGTCTGAGTATTTTTGTCTTGTTATCTCATCTGTTATTGCCTGTTGTTTCAACATGAACATATAAAATCATCCTGTTCTTTCCAAGGGTTTTAGATGGAAGATTTTTTGATGCAATCATTCAAGCTCTCTTGCATGGTAATGTTTCCATTTGCCACATGGAAGTGGCAAATTAGGACAGGGTCAATACATTTTCCTCCTCCTCTTGGCAGCAGAAACTGCCTGATGTTTAAGTTACCCAATCACATAAAAGTCTCATCTAAAAATAAAAGCCAGATACACATTTTTTTAGTTTTTTCAATATATTTACAATATAAATACTAATTTGTTTTCAAAGTACATATTCTTTTAACAATTTGAGAAAGTTAACTAGCATAAGACAGCAATTTAATGTAAAGCCTCTATAGTCGTGATTAAGGAAAAATAGAACTGTTTTGGGGATAGGGAATCCTAGAAGGAATACAAACAGGCATGATGATCTGAACTGGCAAGTGGAATGTGAAGCAGTTTAGTTCACATTGCACTGCTAATACAACATACTAAAGGACTATTATGTGAGATAGCAACCTGGATGGGGTGCTGTAAAAACTAACCTTGAGAGATATTAAAAAATATACATGCTTGCATAGTGCATTAATTTTAAAGAAGCTCGACATTTCATACTCATTTTCAATAACTTAAATGAATAGCACTTAAAACACATCACACAAAATTAAAGAGTTGTGCATATATTTCAGATTTCAATGTTAATGTCAAAAATACATAGTATGATTTTACATAGGATTTGTGCTACATTAGAACACTACAGACAAACATCACTTGAGTATTAAGGAAAACATTAAATATTAAATAACTGAGAAATAAAACATGTAAACACTAATCTAATTGGGGGTTTTGCTATTGCAACATGTCCAATGAAGTGGTTTCAATAGTACAAAAAGGATTAGGACATGAGTGTTTCCAGTCTACTTGGAATATGTAGATCTCATTTCAGGAATCCTTTAACAAAAACTGGTCCAGGATAACAGGAGTAGATCCACTCTCCTGATTGTTAATTTGGTACATTCTCTTCTATGCTAATTTTTACTTGCAAACTTGAAGACTGAGCAAACACTTTAAATTGTCACTCCTAAATGTCAACATCTTGGTGAAAACTGAGGGTTTGTTGGTGATTCAGTGTAAGATTTGAGTTCATATGCAGCACCACTATCGACCTCCATGGACTTTCTAGAGAACAGGAGTCGTACATCTCTATGGAGGTAGATCTTTCCAGATTTAGAACTCTGGAACCTAAACAAATAAACAAAAAGATGAATCATTTAAGAGACTAAGTCTTTAAGCAAACAAATGTGATTATTTAAAATTTGAAAGTAAGAACAATTAATCTTAGTATAATATTAGGTTAACACTTACTCTTACATGATATTTTAGGTCTTAAATTGCCAAATCATGTGCTTTTATTTAACTGCCTCTCCCTTGCTATTCCCCAAACACTCCATACTCCTTTCCCCTTTAACAATCAATGCCTGAGATGCTTCTTCTAGTCAATGTGAGTTTCAAATACAATCTTTCCTTTCTTCCTTTAACTAAACAGCACATGCACTTTCCCTCATCTACTGTGTCAAGTTTCAGTTCACATTAGCGAATTACACTACATTTGGGATTTGCAGCCCTAGCCTCTTCCAGCTATACAGACTAACCTATTTCATACAACATAGCCTCCCATGACTTTTGCATAGATTAAAAGGGATACCACATGTGAAAAGTCAGAGAACAAGGTTATAAGAACATCACAGGGTAAGAAAGAACTGCTATCATGTGTAGTGGCTAACTAAATAAAACCTAGCCATTGTCAAAAGAGAAAAGCTAGTAGTGAAATGAAAATGGCTATAAACACTGCATAAAAACGTAATACCTTTCTCAGCAGCAACAAAGAAAATAAAATACCTAGGAATACACTAAACAAAGGAGGTGAAAGACCTCTATAGGGAGAATTATGAAACATTGAAAAAAAAATTGCAGAGGATGTAAACAGACGGAAAAATATACTGTGCTCATGGATCAGCAGAATTGACATCGTTAAAATGGCTAGAGGGCATCTGTGGCTCAGTGAGTAGGGTGCTGGCCCCATATGCCAGGGGTGGGGGCTTCAAACCCTGGCCTTGGCCAAACTGCAATAAAAAATAGCCAGGTGTTGTGGTGGGCACCTGTAGTCCCATCTACTCAGGAGGCTAAGGCAAGAGAATCACCAAAGCCCAAGAACTGGAGGTTGCTATAAGCTGTGATGCCATGGCACTCTACCAAGGGTGACAAAGTGAGACTCTGTATCTTAAAAAAAAAAAAAAATGGCTATACTACCCAAAGTAACTTCCAGATTCAGGGCAATTCCCATTAAAATACCAATTTTGTGTGTGTGTATTTAGAAAAAATAGTTCTACACATTGTATGGAACCAGAAAAGATTTCCAAAAGTCAAGGCAACCTTAAGTAATAAAAACAAAACAAAACAAAAACGAAGTGGGAGATATCACTTTACCAGACTTCAAGCTATATACAACAGGGCTACAGTAACCAAAATAGCATGGTACTGGCACAAAAACAGACACATAGACCTACGGATCAACAGATACCCCAGAGAAGAAATCATCTTGATACTCCCCTCTGCTTTTTGACAAAACAGATAAAAACATACAGTTCAGAAAAGAATCTCTATTCAGTAAATAGTGCTGGGAAAACTGGATATCCACATGTAATAGTTACATGACCTGTACCTCTCACCACTCACAAAAATTAACTCACAATGTATAAAAGACTTAAACCAATGGAAGGAAGCTCTAAAAATCCTAGAAGAAAATGTTAGAAAAACTCTTATAAAATACTTGCGTGCTTATACCATCTGATAAAGGACTGATAACCTGAATCTACAAAGAACTCAAGGAGATCATCAAGAAACAACCAAACAACCCCATTTACAAGTGGGCAAAACACATGAACAGAAACTTTTCAAACAAAGTTATACAAATGGCTAAAAAACTCATGAAAAAATGCTCAATGTCTCTAAACATTAGGGAAAAACAAATCAAAACCACAATGAGTTATCACCTAAATTCCAATGAGAATGGCTGATATTAAAAAATTCCAAGACAATAGAGGCTGGTGTGGATGCAGAGAGAAAGGAACTCTCACATACTCTTACACTCTTTGTGTGACTGGAAACCAGTACAACATCAACAAATGATAGCATGGAGATACTGCCAACAACCGAAAGTAGACCTACTATTTGATCCAGCAATCCCACTGGGTATATACCCACAGGTCACATTATAAAAAGGACACCTGCACTTCAATGTTTTTACTAGCATAATTCACAAATGTAAAGATGTGGAAACAACCAAAGTGCCCACAAATATATGAATGGATTAATAAAATGTGGTATATGAGTACTATGCAGTACTACTCAGCCTATTAATGGCAATCTGGTATCAATATAGAGGGAACTGGAAATTATTCTTTGTTTTTTTGAGACAGAGCCTCAAGTTGTCACCCTGGGTAGAGTGCCCTAGCATCACAGCTCACAGCAACCTCCAATTCCTGGGCTCAAGTGAGTCTCTTGCCTCTGCTTCCCAAGTAGCTGGGACTGTAGGCACCTGCCACAACACCCAGGCATTTTTTGGTTGCAGCCGTTGTTGTTGTTTGGCGGGCCCGGGCTGGATTCGAACCCGCCAGCTCAGGTGTACATGGCTGGCGCCTTAGCCCGTTGAGCCACAGGTGCCGAGCCATCTTTTTTTTTTTGAGACAGAGTCTCACTTTGTCACCCTCCAGATTATGCCATGACATCATAGGTCATAGCAACCTCAAACTCCTGGGCTCGAGAAATTCTCTTGCCTCAGCCTCCCAAGTAGCTGGGACTACAAGCACCCGCTGCAAAACCCAGCTATTTTTAGGGATGAGGTCTCACTCTGGCTCAGACTGGTCTCTAAACTCAGATAATCCACCCACTGTGGCCTCCCAAGTGCTAGGATTACATTCTTCTAGGTGAAACATTACAAGAAGTAGAAACTATATCGGCTTGGCGCCTGTGACTCAAGTGGCTAAGGTGCCAGCCACGTATACCTGAGCGGGCGGGGTCAAATCCAGCCCGGCCCACCACACAACAATGACGGCTGCAACCAAAAAATGGCCGGGCATTGTGGTGGGCGCCTGTAGTCCCAGCTACTTGGGAAGTGGATGCAAGAGACTCTCTTAAGCCCAGGAATTGGAGGTTGCTGTGACCTGTGGTGCCCAGGGTGACAGCTTGAGGCTCTGTCTCAAAAAAAAAAAAAAAAAGTAGAAACTATAAACACATGTACTAAAAACGAAAGTAATCAATCGCCATGTAAGTATACACATGGAAGTAAATTTCAATGAAAATCAAGCTCACTGGCTCAGCACCGGCAGCTCAAGCAGCTAGGGTGCCAGCCACATACACCAGAACTGGTGGGTTCGAATCCAGTCCTGGCCTGGCAAACAATGACAACTACAACTTAAAAATGGCCGGGTGTTGTGGTGGATGCCTGTAGTCCCAGCTACTTGGAAGGCGGAGGCAAGAGAACTGCTTAAGCCCAAGAGGTGGAAGATGCTGTGAGCTGTGACACCACAGCACTCTAGTAAGGGTGCGAGCTTGAGACTCTGTCTCAAAAAAAAAAAAAAAAAAAAAAAGAAGAAGAAAAGAAAGAGAAAAAGAAAATCAAGCTCGGGAGAGGGGAAAGGAAAGAATGGATAAATTCACAGCTATTTGGTACAGTGTACACTAACTGGATGAAGGACACACTTTACACATATAGCTTTTGATTCAATCTGTACAAAAACAAAGTATGTCGGGTGGTGCCTGTGGCTCATTGAGGAGGGTGCCAGCCCCATATACTGAAGGTGGTGGGTTCAAACCCGGCCTTGGCCAAACTGCAAAAACAGAAAAATAGCCAGGCGTTGTGGCGGGCGCCTGTAGTCCCAGCTACTTGGGAGGCTGAGACAAGAGAATTGCCTAAGCCCAGGAGTTGGAGGCTGCTATGAGCTGTGATGCCACCACACTCTACCAAGGGCAACAAAGTGAGACTCTGTCTCTAAAAAAAAAAAAAAGAAGAAAAAAAACAAAGTGTGTAAACAAAGTGTATGCCCCCTAATATTCTGAAAAAAATTAACTATAAAATAAAAAAATAAATAAAATTAAAAAAAAATTTAAAAACCCCCTGCATATAAAACTGTTTCTATATCTTGCTAATATCTGCAACACAGGACAGAGGCTGGAGTATTTAATCTCATAAACCTACCCAGCACACTGACAAAAACCCAGCAGTGCTAATTTCTCCTTGTTTTTCCCTCATGGTAGCATAAGTACTATCTAGGTTGGTGGATTTTACTCCTAAACTAGTCGAAAGGTCTGGCAGTCAGTGCTATATGTTAAAGCAGAGCTCAGACTGACTCACTTTTCCCTTTTCTCTCTAGTTCTTCACTTTCTCAATTTGAAGGATGACATACTTTTTTTTTTTGAGACAGAGCCTCAAGCTGTCACCATGGATAGAGTGCTGTTGCATCACAGCTCACAGCAACCTCCAATTCCTGGGCTTAAGCGAGTCTCCTGCCTCCGTCTCCCAAGTATCTGGGACTACAGGTGCCCACCACAACGCCTGGTCATTTTTTGGTTGCAGCCGTCATTGTTTGGCGGCCCGGACTGGATTCGAACCTGCCAGCTCATGTGTACGTGGCTGGCACCTCAACCCGCTGAGCCACAGGAACAGAGCCGACATACTTTGTGAAATATAACATTTTCCCCAAACAGTTTTCTTTAAAGCATTTAAATTACCTAGTCATTTTGTAGGGATTATAAAGGCTGAGGTAGTTTACTTTTACTCTCCTTTTACTCACATATGGCTATGGTTGTTAACTTCTAGAGGAATGGTACCAAATGGAAGTTTAATCAGAGAATAAGGAGTGAGAGGTATACTCAAGTCTACATGTGAAAAAAATAAAGTTGAACATTTTTCTTGGTTGGGCTGGGAGGTATTCTTATAGTCTACTATTTTATATCATTTCTCCTTTTTTTTTTTTTTTTTTTTAGAGAGTCTCAAGCTATTGCCCTGGGTAGAGTACCCTGGCATCACAGTTCACAGTAACCTATAACTCTTGGGCTTAAGCGATTCTCTTGCCTCAGCCTCCCAAATAGCTGGGACTATAGGTGCCAGCCACAACACTGGGCTATTTTTTGGTTGTAGTTGTCAATGTTGTATGGTGGGCCTGGGCGAGATTGGAACCCGCCAGCTCCAGTGTATGTGGCTGGCGCTCTAGCCGCTTGAAGTATAGCCACCAAGCCATCATTTCTCTTTTTAAAAGTTTTCTAAGTCTGTCTGTAGTATATTTTTCATTCCCGCAATCTGTGTAAAATTTCCCATGAAGGTTCATGTCAGGCAGTGTCAAGTTGGGTTTAAATACACTGTGCTGGTTGAACATAAGTTTTGGATGCAGAAAAGTCAGAAGGCTAAGATGAGGAGATCCAATTAGACAGTGCTTTGAGGGGAACAATTAATTTAAGAAATTTTTTTGGCTCGGTGCCTGTGGCTCAACGGGCTAAGGTGCCAGCCACGTACACCTCAGCTGGCGGGTTCAAATCCAGCCTGGGCCCGCCAAACAACAATGATGGCTGCAACCAAAAATGGCCGGGCGTTGTGGCGAGCACCTATAGTCCCAGCTACTTGGGAGGCAGAGACAAGAGACTCGCTTGAGCCCAGGAGTTGGAGTTTTGCTGTGAGCTGTGATGCCACAGCACCCTCTCCAGGGTGACAGCTTGAGGCTCTGTCTCAAAAAAAGAAAAGAAAAAAAAAATTAAAAATTAAAATTAAGAAATTTTTTCATACATGGACTTGAGTATACATTTCACTCCTTATTCAGACTAGATTGCCACTATAAGACTAAAAGATAGGCTCTGTAGCACAGTGGCTATGGTGCTGGCCTCATGCACCGAGGCTGGCAGGTGCAAACCCGGCTCAGGCCAGCTAAACAGCAATGACAACAGCAACAAAAAAATAGCCAGGTGTTGTGGCAGGTACCTGTAGTCCCTGCCTCCTTGGGAGCCTAAGGCAAGAGACTTGCTTACAGCCAAGAGTTTGAAGTTGCTGCCAGCTGTGACACTATGGTACTCTACTGAGGGCGACATAGTCACACTCTGTCTCAAAGAAAAAAAAGGCTGAAAGATAGCTAGCTGGTGGTCTCCATCAGTAACAGTTTAACAAAGTTCTCTGCTCAACCCTGGATGAAAGAAGATACCTAGAGAATGAAGAGCACTTCTTATTATACAGGTTAGTCAAAGATGAATATCACTGATGGCATTGAGGACTTTTTAATGTATGGGATCAGAAAATGATCATAGAGTTATAGGCAAAAGGCTACTGACCCCTCTATTAACCAAATAATTTGCTCATTGATCCTGAGAGCTAAACTAGGACTGCTAGGGTTCAAAATCTTAACCTAGGATGCTAGCACTTGGACAATAAAGGCAAATAACCTAGAATTATAAGCTGGGTGTTAAAAGTTAGAAGAAAAGGTATTTCTGATGGAAGCGCTAGAGTGTAAGGTCCATGAGAGAAGAGATTTTGTCCCTCTTGTTTCCTAGTGTATAGAAGCATGACTGGCACATAAATACTGGTTGAACAAATAAAATTTATGAACTTTCTCTTCCAATATAGTAGCTGCTAGCCACGTGTGGCTATTAAGTGCTTAAAATGTAGCTAGTTCATTTTTTTTTTTTTTTTTTTTTTGTAGAGACAGAGTCTCACTTTATCACCAGAGTGATATAGAGTCACAGCTCACAGCAACCTCCAGCTCCTGAGCTCAGGTGATTCTCTTGCCTCAGCCTCCCGAGTAGCTGGGATTATAGAAGCCCGCCACAACGCCCGACTATATTTTGATGCAGTTCAGCCAGGGTCGGGTTTGGCCACAGCCCTTGGTATATGGGGCCAGCGCCCTCCTAGCTGAGCCACATGCACCACCCAAAATGTAGCTAGTTCTAATCAAGTTGTGCTCTAAGTATAAAATACATACTTGATTTCAAAGATTTAGTATAAACAAAAAAGACTATTTCACTGATAATTTTTATATTGATTACATGTTCAAAATGATAACATTTGGATAGGCTGGGTTAAATAGATGATATTAATCTTAACTGCTTAGTATTTTTTTTTTTTAGTATGGCTACTAGAAAATACTAGGATTATATATGGCTCATATTACATTTTTATTGAACAACAATAAATGTTCATTTAGCAAATGAGTCTCACTGCCCTAGAATATTAACAATGGTTTAGACATAAAAAATTTTAGAGTTAGCTCGGTGCCTGTGGCTCAGCGGCCTAAGGTGCCAGCCACGTACTCCTGAGCTGGCAGGTTCGAATCCAGCCCGGGCCTGCCAAACAACAATGACAGCTGCAACCAAAAAATGCCTGGGCGTTGTGGCGGTCGCCTGTAGTCCCAGCTCCTTGGGAGGCCGAGGCAGGAGACTCACTTGAGCCCAGGAATTGGAGGTTGCTGTGAGCTGTGAAGCCACTACACTCTAGCTAGGGCAACAGCTTGAGGCTCTGTCTCAAAAAAAAAAAAAAATTTTTAGAGTTGTTCTAAAGCAACATTTTTTTCATATTCATTTGAAACTTTACCTCAGATGTATGAGGTAGCGTAATAACCGTTCTTCTGTATGTCGGATGTTCTCTTTATTAACACTTCTCTTCATTTCTTGTTTAACAGGTACAGAAAAAGTTCTTTGTCGTAGGAATGTCTGGTGATTGGCTGGCATATCTCGCAAGTCATATATCACAACAAACATCTTCACCACAGTCTTATTTGGATTAAATAAGGTCTGAAGAAACAACATAGAAATTATTCTTTAAAAATCATGATTTGTTGATATGATTCAAAATGATTATATCAATAATTTAAAAGGTCATTTAATAAGGTAATTCCACTGGATATAATTCGATTTCAGGGACCACAGTTAATAAAATTTCAGAAGCTTACAAAGTAATATTCAGTATTTTTTAAAAGGTTCAACTTTATTTTTGGACAGTAACATAAAATCCTGTAACGAATCAAAATCTTTAGTCACAAATTTCATATTAATGTAGACAATGTGTAACTTTTACTTTTCAGATTTTGAGAAATAGTTCCACTAGCTTAAGAAAAATACATACTTATTAGGTTAAAATATTCCAGTTCAATTATTTTAAACATTAGGTTTACTAATCATTGAAAAATTATCAAAATAGAATTTTTTCCTCACATTTTAATAGTAAATGAGCAGAATTTTTAAAATAAAAATACAAGCTCAGCAAAACTGGAATTTTGGTGTTATAGGTATGTATGGTTATTGTAAGATTATAAATAGGTGTTCAAAAAAGAGATATTTTCTATTTGAAAACTCTTCCAAGTTTAGAAAATAAAGCTTATTATTATTAGATCCAAAGTAGGTTAAATAATACTTCATTTTCTCACACTTGGAATCATTTCAAAATCTGTAGCAACAGTAGGCTTTTTAAAGAAAATCATTAACATCATTATACCAGCGGTTCTCAATCTGTAGGTCGAGACCCATAGGAACTGTATTAAAGGGCCGCGGCATTAGGAAGGTTGAGAATCACTGTTATAAGACCAAAATACATATTGTTATTGAAGACTGAATTGAATTCAATGGTACTCGGTCATAAATAATTGAAGTATTATTTTTGAAAGTACTAATTATTAAACAAGACCCCAAGCTGCTGATCTGACTTTAACCAAATTACCAACACATCAATAGGTAACTTGGTGCCCATGCTTTCAGAAGCTCATCCGTGGCACTGGACATCACTCACTGAATCAAAATGAGAAATATATCAATATTATGGTCCAATTTTTGAAATTGAGTGAGTCTTAAAATTAAGGAAAATACATTCAACAACCACAACAATTAACAAGCCAGGTCAAACCATGTTTGTACAAAGTTAAATTATAAAAGGAATGAAAGACATTTTAAAATTTCATATTTAAAATCAACCACTAAAGTTGGCAGTCTTCAAACAACAGGTGAAGGTGCTGCCTCTGGGTTTGTGCCTCATTTTTATGACAACTGACAGCTAACTTACCAGTGGCCCACAGTATCTCATGAGCTACATAGCCAGGGGCAAAAGAATGGAATTACCACTCCTTTAGTTCATGTAATCTATTTGTCATGAAAATCATACCTTAATATGCAATGATTATTCCTTAGTAAAATTTATATCTACATTGCACATATTGCATAGTACTATGTTTCACTCCTGTTATGATATGAAATAAACAAATGTACAGACTTTGCAATAATGGAACAATGATGATGAGTACAAGTGATCTGACAAAGCACTGAAGACATTAAGGCCCAAAGGTCATAAAAAGGCTGGTTAGATTAGACCAGATCCTGAGTGTGAGGAATAGATTAAGCTAGGCTTTTTCAGCCTACAAACTCTGTAGACTTGAGGGCTTGCAGGATTATACTGGGTCACACTTGGAGATGAACTCAATTGCAAATTAATTTTAATATCAAGTTATTCTTCTGAGAACCCTAGACCAGGGATGACTAAGGACTGCTTTCAGTTAGAAGAGTTCTCCTGAGCCAAAATGAGCAATGCGCAGGCATTGGTCAGACTATCTATCTACTTTATATAATTGTCTCATTAGATTAATTTTAGAAAATATTACAGTGGGATAATATAATTTTGGTGCCCAAATTTTCCTACCAAATCAATACTAACATTTGGGATCCCCTTTGAAAATAGTCAATCTCAATCTGGCTGATATTGAATAAAAGGCATCGGTAATGTCAGATTCCAGTTATACTGAAAAAAGCTCTATTTAAGTTATGCAAACTGCCCATATGCTATTTTTCTAACGTATTCACCTTGATTAGCTTATTAATGCTTTCCTTTTATGGAGGTTCCCAAATGGTCATTCCTGGGGCAGAGCAGGGAAACTCCAAACAAAGCTGCAGCCCCACTGTTACTTACCAAAGTTGTTGCAGCAGCAGTAGCAGGAGAAAGGGCTAAGTTCTATATGTATGTGAGAGAATGATTATTGCAATTGTAGGCTATAAAACACATACCACTTGTATTGTTCCTGAAGGAGGTACTCGATAACCCCTTTTACCAAGGGACTCTAAAGTAATCACACCCTTGAAATAAAAGAAGACAAATTGAGTACAACTGATTCATATGTATATAAAAGATTAAAATAACTCATTAAAAGTTCAGAATTCTATTTCTATGGAAAAACATTCAAATTTACTTAACATTCTGTGTTTCCACCCCTAAGGAAACAATTTACTATTCTTCCTAGGGATGTCATAATAAATAACACCAATGGCCACAGTACTTGAAATTTCTATTAAGATATATCAAAGAGGTTACTAATCAAAAAGGAAATAAAGGGAGGCTATAGGATTTTTCCATGGAACTTGGGGGCAAAGGGGAAATGAAGAAACAAAATCTATTGGTCAATGGGCAGGTAAAATGTCACAAGTGTGGAAGGGTCTAAGTCTTGCCCCCAAATAAAGTCATTTCTTTAATCAGGGAGTTATGTTACATATCTGGATTTCTGACTAGAGATAGAAAAAGTAGAAAGAGAATTTGGGAGCCCATGGTTCCCAGCTGGTAATTACTTTATGGGAAAAGATACGTTTAAAACAAAAGGAAGAAAAAGAAGGCTCAATCAGTAACTTTCAAGACTGCAGTATATTCTAGAGTAAAGCAATCAAACTCTACTTTCCTTGTTTCCGAAGTAACCTTATATCATGCCATACCTTAATCTGAATCTTATGAAGGTACTGGACCTTCTTTTTTTTTTTAAATTGTTTTCCTCTTTTTTGTCACTTCCAAAGGAATCCAAGAATCCAGATTGATTCCATATCAGAACACAATGGATTGAATGTCTAAGAGCTAAGATTTGAGTCAAGGTCAAAGCTAAATTATGGTCATTTCTTTTTTTTTGTAGAGACAGTCTCACTTTATCACCCCCAGGAGAGTGCCATGGCATTACACAAGTCACAGCAACCTCCAACTCCTGGGCTTTTAGGTGATTCTTTTGCCTCAGCCTCCTGAGTAGCTGGGACTACAGGCGCACGCCACATGGCCAGCTATGTTTTTGTTGCAGTTTGGCAGGGGCCGGGTTTGAACCCACCACCCTTGGTATATGGGGGCGGCACCCTACCCAATGAGCCACAGGCGCTGCCCTATGGTCATTTCATTAGAGAAGTCTAAAAGGGGATACTAGGAGTCCTTCAGTGAGGCTGCTACTCAAAGAATGGTTCTCAGACTAGCACCATCAGCATTACTCATGAACCTGTTAGAAACACCATGTGTTGGTTTCTCCCCAGACCCATCAAATCAAATCTACATTTTTAACAGGATTCCCCAATGGTATCACATGTACATTAAAGTTTGAGAAGCAATGCTCTACCATATGAAGTACTCTTCCTGAGGATGCTCTAATCACTCCAGTATTCCAAACAATGGGGAAAAAGTACAAATTAAAACAAGTTCAAGTAAATCCTTGAAAGCTTCTTAATAAATAGGATGACCAAATGACTATAGGTAGTTATTGTGATACTTAATTCTTAGTTTCAAAAACTGAATGCTGATCTATTTGTTTTAACTGGACCAATACTTTTGAGTAGTTAAGGTGGAATAATCAAGTAGAATAATTGCATGTTCTACATTTCATGATTCCATCATTGTATATATGCTGTATCTGCCAAACTTACATAGAAGTAAATAAACAACAGAACTGTCCCATCACATGACATCTTTGTTGGGTTTGTAAGTTGGGAAAACAAGTGCACAAAGGTAAAAGAGAAGCCAGATCTGACATATATGAATCCCTTAGCTCCAAGTAAATATCATTTTACATCAGGTCATCAAATAAACACATTAAAATTGGGAAACATTCATGGAAATGGACACTGCGAACATATGTGGGGTTTTTTTGCAACAGAATCTCACCCTCAGCAGTGCTGTGGCATCATAGCTCACAGCAACCTCCAACCCTTGGGGTTCAGTGATCCTCTTGCCTCAGCCTCCAAGTAGCTAGGACTACAGGCGCCTGCCATAATGCCTGACTATTTTTAGAGACGAGGTCTCACTCTTGCTCAGGCTGATTTCAAACTCCTTAGCTCAAACAAATCCACCTGCCTTGGCCTCCCAGAGTGCAAGGATTATAGTCGTGAGTCACCACACACCACCCTAACCCTTACATATGTGGCTCTTCACAAATCTGATTTATCACATGGTCACTTGAAAACACCATATCAACAAACTGTGCCCCCAAACAAACAGTAATGAAGGTTTAACAGATTTTTTTCCTCATGATCTGCTCTACATGTCTAATGAGGTACTAGGTATACCAGTTTTTTTTAATGTGAGCAGAGTATGGATATTTACTCTAAATGAATATTTACTCTAAATCAGTGGTTCTCAACCTATGGGTTGTGACCCATAGGAACTGTATTAAAGGCTTGCGGCATTAGGAAGGTTGAGAACCATTGCTCTAAATGAATACTCTCATGCCTATAATCCCAGCACTCTGGGAGGTCGAGGTGGGTAGATTGCTTGAGGTGAGGAGTTTGAGAGTAGGCTGAGTAAGAGCAAAACCCTGTCTCTATTAAAAATAGAAAAACTGAGGCAAGAAGATTGCTTGAGCCCAAGAACTTGAGGTTGCTGTGAGCTATGCCATGGGACTGTAGTAAGGGGGCCAGAGTAAGACTCTGTCTCAAACAACAACAAAAAACCACGAAAAAATAATACAGTATATTATACCTCTCTTCTTCCTAGCTCCACAAAGAAAAACAATAATATACTGAAATAATAGCTACTCTTATAAGCACACAACTATAGGTAATACATTACTGTTCTTCTTGCCAGTCATTCACAACCCCTGTCCTCAATATATACAGTAGGACTGGCAAGGCAAAAACTACCAAGACTATACTTATGTACTTTAACACATAAAATTCTAATGGCTTCTAGAACATAATAGTTAACTAAACCAATTTATAAAGAAAAAAATATAGATTTTTGAAAAGTACTTAAGGCAAAATTCCTTTTTTTTTTTTTGAGACAGAGTCTCACTTATGTCGCCTTCCACAGAGTGCCATGGCATCACAGCTCACAGCAACCTCAAACTCTTGGGCTTAAGCGAGTCTCTTATCTCAGCTTCCTGGACTATAGGCACCTGCCACAACACCCAGCTATTTTTGGTTGCAGTTTTCATTGTTGTTTAGCAGACCTGGGCCAGGCTTGAACTTGCCAGCCTTGGTGTATGTGGCTGGCGCCCTACTCACTGAGCTACGGGTGCTGAGCCTTAAGGCAATATTCTTTTTTTTTTTTTTTGGAGACAGAGCCTCAAGTTGTCACCCTGGATAGAGTGCCATGACACCACAGCTCACAGCAACCTTCAATTCCTGAGAGTCTCCTGCCTCCGCCTCCCAAGTAGCTGGGACTACAGGTGCCTGCCACAATGCCCGGCCATTTTTTGGTTACAGCCGTCATTGTTGTTTGGCAGACCCAGACTGGATTCGAACCTGCCAGCTCAGATGTACGTGGCTGGTGCCTTAGCCTGTTGAGCCACAGGCGCCGAGCCTTAAGGCAATATTCTAAAACAATTCTAAACAATGTAAGACCAGTAGCATTGGCAAAATAGAAATTTTAGAAAAGAATTGAAAAATTATTTGAAATTTATTAATATTATCAAATTTTGAATTTTACTAGAATAGTAAGGTTAAGGTAAATTAAGTTTGGTCAAAAGATTACACAGAAAATCCTTAAATTATTATGGAATAGAGAATATGCAAAAACAAGTGGAAAGAAAAAAGTGTATTTTGATCTGGTTAATTACAAATTGGTAGAAATCATACATGGCCCTGTTAATATGATAATAACGCAGTTTTTGTTTGTTTGTTTATGTTTTTGACACAGAGTATCAAGCTGTTGCCCTGCTCAGAGTGCAATGGCGTCACAGCTCACAGCAACCTCAAACTCTTAGGCTCAAAGGATTCTCTTGCCTCAGCCTTCCAAATAGCTGGGACTACTGGAACCCACCAGAGCACCTGGCAATTTTTTGTTGTTGCCATTGTTGTTTTTTTACCTGGCCCTGACCGGGTTCGAATTCCCCAGCCTTGGTGTATGTGGCCAGAGCCCTACCCACTGAGCTACGGGCACTACTCAATAATAATGGAGTTTATACCATAAATTTACCTCAGGCACAACTGCTTTAGATATTTTTACCTGATTTCAACATGCAATAGTTTCTGAACAGCTATGTGCTGTCAAAAACACTTGGAAAATATTACTATTGATTCCGAATTGGAGAGATATTTTATGGCTTTCAGTTAATCTTTAAGGCATTATCTCATAAAAAGTCCTATACTACCCCTGTACTACAAATCATTTTCTATGGTAAATTTTACCTTTTTGAGTCATTTGTGTAATTTGTGATGACAGGTCTCAAAGTTATCATTAGAGTAACAAGGCTATTATTAGAGTTAACAAAAAGAAGCTTTGTGTCTCAGCACTGCTGGTCTTTAATATTTATTATCAAAACTTGATCAGTTCTTTCAAAACGGACTAAACTACCAAAACATAATATTCCTGAAGAACAAAATTAATTATATTAGTTTACAGTAGGAAAAATTTGTGATCTAAGATTTGGATTCACTTGCTAAGAGAATCCATTCATAAGAAGTAAACTTATTGGGAAAAAAACTGAGATAGTTGATTGAAGTATATTATTAGAGAACAGAAAGAATTCTTTTTTTTTTTTGAGACAGAGCCTCAAGCTGTCACCCTGGATAGAGTGCTGTGGCATCACAGCTCACAGCAACCTCCAATTCCTTGGCTCAAGCGAGTCTCCTGCCTCTGCCTCCCAAGAAACTGGGACTACAGGCGCCCG
>CAUYON010206826.1:0-24178 GCA_963573935.1 Arctocebus calabarensis | reverse complement strand
TCCCTAGTAGCTGGGACTACAGGCGCCCGCCACAGCGCCCGGCTATTTTTTTGTTTTGCAGTTCGGCCGAGGCCGGGCTTGAATCCGCCACCTTCGGTATATGGGGCCGGCGCCCTACTCGCTGAGCCACAGGAGCCGCCCAATTACTTCATTTTTTAAAAGGTTGTTTCTAAGAATAAAGTTTCCTGAGCTTTAAAAATGCTGCTGGTTTTGCATAGTTAGGGGACAATTTTCATGCCGCCACTGTGGGATAGTCACTGAAGAAAATTAGCATCTTTTGAAGGATTTGTATCCGTTGTCTTTTGCCGTTTTGACAAATGGTTCTGAAATTTTATAGTGTAAGATAAGCACCATTTGTTCCGGTCGTGGTTCTGTGGGTCTGCAAGTTGAGCTGGGCTCGGTCCGCTGCTTCTTCTGGTCTTGACCAAGCTTGGTTATGGGTTAGACGTCACCTTTAGACTGAGTTATCCAAGCAAGTAATTACTGGTATTTGGGCACCCAATAAAAGGCCAAGGTTCCAGATTACCTTTTATTTTAAGAGAGATTGAAACTATGTCATAATCCAAAATAGGCCTGAGTAGAAGGCAGGAGTCAAGAAGTTAATTTGGTCCTCCACAATCTCACGGTTTCTGTTGTTAAAAGGAATGCCTTCAAAAGATCAAAAACTGCAGGAAAAAAAAAAAGGAATGCCTTTTCTTTTTCTTTCTTTCTTTTTTTTTTTTTGTAGAGACAAAGTCTCACTTTATCACCCTCGGTAGAGTGCTGTGGCGTCACACAGCTCACAGCAACCTCCAACTCCTGGGCTTAGGCGATTCTCTTGCCTCAGCCTCCCGAGTAGCTGGGACTACCGGCGCCCACCACAATGCCCGGCTATTTTTCTGTTTTGCAGTTTGGCCGTGGTCAGGTTTGAACCTGCCACCTTTGGCTTATGAGGCTGGCGTCCTAATCGATGAGCCACAAGCGCCGCCCCAAGGAATGCCTTTTCAATTTGGCTTCTTTGGTGAAGTCAGATTAGAAATTCTCTTGATAATAAAAGTTTGCTGCTTTGTCCTCCTTGGATTTTATGATTAGCAGAAGAGCAGCAATCTTGGTATGCTTCTGCAAATATGCAAACAAATCCCTGTGGAAATTCATGCCAGAGCTAACATTATTTCAGAAGCATCTGATGATGCTGACAATATCACCTCCCTGCCCCCAACTTTAATAGAACAATCCATTATGTTTTTCTTGTGAGTATGGATTAGGGTTTGGCAGTCGTTGAATGAAAAGGATTAGAAAGATTAAAATGGCTGAAATGAACCGCCATTGCCTACTTCATAGTTGAAGAAGTTATGGCAGCCTTGCTGCTTGTGGCTCAACGGGCTAAGGCGCCAGCCACGTACACCTGAGCTGGCGGGTTCGAATCCAGCCCGGGCCTGCCAAACAATAATGACGGCTGCAACCAAAAAATGGCCGGGCGTTGTGGTGAGCGCCTATAGTCCCAGCTACTTGGGAGGCAGAGGCAGGAGACTTGCTTGAGCCCAGGAATTGGAGGTTGCTGTGAGCTGCGATGCCACAGCACTCTATCCAGGGTGAGGCTCTGTCTCAAAAAAAAAAAAAAGAAAGAAACCATGTTACACTGATTGCATTTGTTGGGTAAAGTCCCGCTTACAATCGTGTTTTGCCCCCAAAAGGTGTGACACACACCAAGACCCCACCCCCCTCGCTCCTTCCCTCTCTCTGCTCTTCCTTTCCCCATCCCTCCCTCATTCTTGAATTATAGGCTCAAGGTCCACAAGACCCTTGTTCAAGAAATTGAGCAGTATAGGGGCAGAGCCTGTGGCTCAAAGGAGTAGGGCTGCCGGCCCCCTATACCAGAGCTGGCGGGTTCAAACCCTGACCCGGCCAAAAACTGCCAAAAAAAAAAAAAGAAAGAAAGAAAGAAATTGAGCAGGAGATGCAAATGTCTTCAAAATGTGAATCAAATCACTTCCAACAAACTGCCCTCTAAGAAAAACTGACAATTTTGAGATGACATTTTTTAAGCAGCTATAGTGCAGCCTAAATTTTTCTTGGGACCATCTTGTAGGGATAAAATATGTGCTTTTTTTCCCTTCTGCTCAGGCACAAGATCCTCAGGTTCTGGATCAGCTGTCCAAAAACATCACCAGGATGGGGCTGACAAACTTCACCCTCAACTACCTCAGGGTAAGCCCAATACAAGGATTGTATTTTCTGGCGAGTTTGAAGAGTACTTCAGAGGTTTAGATGCATCTTGGACCAAGGAGTTAAAATGAAGTACAGGTGATACAGCACAGCATGTTTGCTCGGTACGAATGTGTGTGCGTGTGTGTGCCAATGTACACAGCACGTGTTTTCGGTGGAGGATGGAGTTTAATTTGCAAAGCATCAAAGCTAGAATTTGTCAGGGGTCAGCTTCCTCTGTACGTTTATATGACTCTTGGGATTAATTATTCAAAGGCTAGCAATGTCCCATTCTCATAAATTGTTTTGGTGCCACTTAGTGTCTCCAAGTGGAGTTTTTTCCAAGTTCTTAGGGCTCGTCTTGGAAAAGAATTTTAGGA
Source organism: Arctocebus calabarensis (assembly GCA_963573935.1). Lineage (NCBI taxonomy): Eukaryota > Metazoa > Chordata > Mammalia > Primates > Lorisidae > Arctocebus > Arctocebus calabarensis. The sequence goes on along the minus strand of CAUYON010206826.1, from coordinate 21,614 downwards.
CGTACCACCTAAGCCAAGCAGGTGAAAGCTTTATGGAAAGTGAAAGTTTCAATAAAGGGGGGGGCTAAAAAGAAAGCAGCTGCACTAGGAGGAAGTGATTTTAAATCTTTTGTAGTTTTATTCACTGGGAGAAGAGTATGATGGCCAAGTGGTTGATTTTTACTAAGTATTTGGGTAGTAATTCCTAAAATTGGGTTCACTCCCGTTTTCATACTGGTTGTCTTAGAACTGGCGATTTCAAGGGAGGATAAATTTTAAAATGACAATGCCAATTGGTGATGTTGTAATTAGCCACAGTTTGTAATTAGCCAAAGTTCATGTAAGCTGATGGAGATACCAGACAAGCCCAGTGCACGCTGTTTGGGGCTGTGGTTATCAGCCCCTTGGATTAACACCTGCGTCTGACCTTCACGCCCCTTCACCTGGTCTCAGCATTATCTCTCGGGATCCAACCTGTCACATCTGGTTGTCTCAAGTTCTCATGGGTCAGTGTTGAGTTAGCTGCCTCTGTGTCTCCATTCAGGGGCTGACCCCCCCTTAGGTTAGTCAATGTGCCCCCCATAGAACCTCCTGAAGAAATCTAACCCAATGCTATAGCTCATTTCTCATTTCTTTTTTCTTTTTTTTTTTTATTAAATCATAACTGTGTACATTAATACAATCATGGGGTACAATGTGCTGGTTTCATATACAATCTGAAATATTTTCATCAAACTGGTTAACATAGCTTTCATGGCATTTTCTTAGTTATTGTGTGCAGACATTTATATTCTACATTTAGTAAGTTTCATCTGTACCCTTCTAAGATGCACCATAGATGTGGTCCCACCAATTACCCTCCCTCCACCCATCCCCTCTCCCCTCCCTTATCCCTTTCCCCATATTCTTGTGCTATATTTGGATTTTAGCCTTCATATGAAAGCTATAGATTCGTTTCATAGTAGGGCTGAGTACCTTGGACACTTTTTCTTCCATTCTTGAGATACTTTCCTAAGAGGAATATGTTCCTCCTTATACACCATGAAATATTATGCTATAGCTCATTCCTAGGGCTTCTTAGGGACTCTCCTCATAACATGCAGGAGAGTTTTTTTCTGGTTTGGATTTAAATTTAGTTTTTATTTTAAAACTTTCATTGTTTTAGACAAAATTATCTATCTACACCGTACTCAGACCTTCCATATTTAGTCTCAAAGGTAATAGACATCACACTGGTTTTAGCATATAATTTCAGTCGTTGGCTTACAGGTGGAAGATGTGGTTTCATTCCCTAGGGAAGTATCACCCTCCAGTATCACCCTCCAGGAAAGGAAGTGACCATGTTACACAACCTTTTGCCTCTGAGATATTGAATTCTTTTGTTGTATACCACATCACCTCGCCAGGGCCTTCACCCCATTTTAAAGTTTACGTTATTGCTTCTTTAAGTATAGTCTAAGTCTGTGAATTTTGTTTTGTATTCTTCATGCTCTATGCACAGGCATTTCGTATTGGCTGCAATACTGCAGTGCTTTGGTGGAGCTTGCTCTTCTGTGATTTAAGAATTATTTGGGCAGATTCTTCCAAGTCATTCACACACTGCTATGCACCAAGCCCTGAGCTAGACACTAATGACATAAAGACCAAAGTCATCCTACCTGCCACCAAGGAGCTCACTCCTATGAAGGGTTAACCCATACAGAGAAAATATAAATGAAGTGGGAAATACCAAGATAGAGACTTCCAGAGGGAATTTTGGGAGAATAAAAACAGGGATATCTCAGAGGAATTGGACAGAGAAAGCTTCATGAAGAAGATGCAAGAATTGAGCATGAAAGAATGAATGAATTAACCCAGAGGCAGGAATGGGCAGGAATGGGGGGAAAAGGAACATGGATTACAAGGTGGAATTGCAAATGGTTGGACAATGCTGGAACATGAAGGGGCCAGAAGGGGCAAGAAAGGGGAGTCATTTGGGAAGTAGGTCTTAGAGCAAGTGGCTGATCAGCGTACTGAACCATAGAAGTTTTGGAAATGAGGAACCTCTGGTTAGACAAGAAAATGGAGTCCCTGTTCTGGGTAGAAGCAAAAGATTCTTTCAATCCACAGCCTAGTTCCTGCAGAGCCAAATCTAGACATGGTAGGGCCTGGAATCAGCTGTACTTCCCACTCTCCAGCTAGCTCATCCCAACACCCCTGCTCTTTTGAACCATTAAAGAGCCGATGGACCTCTGCCCAGGGTGACTGGGACCATGTCCTCCCTAACCTCTGGGCTCTTCATTCGGAGCTGACCGACCTGTGGGGCAGTGGGGCCTGGGGAATTGCTCTGTCTGCAGGGACCCAGAGGGTACTCTATGAGACCGGGCATTCTGTCTTGTCAGGGAACAGGAGAGGGTCAGGTGGAAACAGGAAATATGCCCCCCGCAGCAGGCAAAGAGGCTCCACACCACGTATCCTCAGCTGACCCCACCCTGGCAGCTGGGACTTCGGAGTCTCGGCTCGGGGTCTGACACTGTGAGAGGACACTGGGCAGATCCTTAGTTACGTCTTTCAGCTGCGTTTATATCAGATTAATCCACACTAAATCTCCATCCTTCTCCCCACTGTTCTGACTGTTATCCAGAAATAGTTGACTTTTACGTGGTGGCCAAAGGACACTGTGTCCCCACATCCTGAAGGCCATGAAGCCCAGGTCATACCTATGACAAGAGAAGAAGGACTCCTGACCAGACACCAAGGGAGCCTTCATGGTGTGGGCAGGGGAGGGCCGCACTTCCAGGCTACCCCTCAACCGCGGTGCTTGCTTACGTTGGGACCTGTGCCTTCTAGCTTGTGATTTAACTGGTCTCACAACAGCCCTACTCCCATCACCGTCCCCACAGCGAAGAAGGTCACAGAGAGCTCAAGAAAGTGAAGTAAGTTGCCCAGCCTCCCGCACCTGGCCGGCTGGCTCCCAAATCCACTTGCTTCACAACAAAGCCCTGCTGCCTTTCCAGTGAGCGCACCAGGCTGACGGTACTGGCGGAGCTGGGCTGTGTGTCCCCCACCTTCTCTGGGGAATCACATCTTCCTTCACTGTGCCAAAAATAACACCAGCTCCTTAGGGTTGGTGCAAGGTCTAAGTCAGTCGCGAAAGGGGCCTGTCCCAGGGCCTGGGGACGAGAGCGCCTCGTGGGTGTTCACCATCATACTGTACCAGCACCTGCTCTGCCCCAGTGGTGCTCACCGTGGCGGGCCTGAGAGCTGCTCGCTGACGGTGCGTGCCCTCGCTCTGGGTCTGCCTCCAGTTCCTCTCTGGGCTGGCACCTACTTACTTGGCAGCTGTTTGCTCTCCCTGCCTTCATTCCTTCCTTTCTTCACTCTCCCATTCCCGTGTTCGTCTGTCGATTGGTTCAGCGCCATTCTGTTGGGCCCACTCCCCATTCCTGGCAGTTTCCAGGGTGCTGGGTTTTGTCACAGAGCCGTGGCCTCTGTCCTCTGGAGGCACTCATGGGGGGCAGGGCTGGTGTCGCATTGCAGTGAGGTGGGCAGGAATGACGGGACACGACAAGCCTGTGCTAGCCCAGGGAATGATCCTCGGGTGTCCGGATAGAAGCCGTGCTCCCAGTGACAGACCCTCAGGGTGGCCACGTGCCACAGGCGCATCACGGCTGAGCAGAATCTCCAACACGCTCGCTGCCCAAACCAGCACAAATGGCTTCCCTGTGACACCGGCCTGGTTAGTGGTCGCCGAGAGTGACAAAGGTTGTTTCTTCAGTTTGGAACTGGAATTTGAGAGTCCCCTCACAGCTTCATCGTCTAACATTATTTAAAGACAGCTGAGCAGTCACAAAATGCATAAAATCACCTGAAGATGGAGTGACGCCCCTCCCCCGGCCAGCCTCAGGCTCTGAAATCACTGAATTGTTGTTCAAATAAAGCTAATAAGGAGTTTCAATATCAACTCCCAGAGTCTAAAATAGAGGTCAGACAGGTGTGCTGGCAAGTACCAATGCAAGGCCTTTTGTATCAGTAGAAGAATTTTAAAAAATGATGCCCCCGCTTTGGAAGGAAGGGATAGAGATTTCAAATGCTCCAGACACTGAGCACGTCCACGCATGCGTCTGACATGTAGCAAAATTAAGCAGGGCAGAAAGTAAGCAATTACAGTCATTTAGCTTTGTCAAAGCAACTTCGTTTCCATGGATTCCATGAAATTCTGAATCATTCTCATGGAAGACTGCAGTCAGGTGGCTGAGGCAGCTCTCATCATTGGGGCAGGATCTTGTGAACCCCATGATGGCCGGGCTGTGGAGGTCATGAGTGCGGGTGATGGTGCTAGACTCAAGAGGCTGGCTGTCATTACTTTGGAAGGGGCTCAGGTGACCTGATGCTTAGACTTGACAACAGGAATAGTTGTTGCCCTTAGCGTTAGATTATCAAATAGCCTTCCCTCCTGTCCCCTCCTGTCAACTCTCTGCATGGCAAGGTTGGAGGTGCCCTGTGCTCAGAGGTGCAGTGACGTCTGACCCAGTGGTCCTAGGGGAGCTGCAGCTGGAGGTCACCGAGCCCACCAAGCCTGCAGGGGCAGCACTTTGTTGCAATGAAGTCACCTCGGTGACCTCGAGGAGACTGGGGGCTTGCTGACTGAGTGTCCCTGGAGTCATTCTCCAGCCCATTGCTGAGAGGAACGTATAGAATGGGGAAGTGTCAAGGCTCTTGGGTGCTCCCAAACACTGGGGGAGTGGGTTTCATCAATAGTGTCCTCCATCTTCAGGGACAGCCATTTATTTGATGATGTGGGGATGATGATACCACCCAGTCATTTAAAAAACTAAGAAATAGTCCCTCCTTCCTAGGGTTGCTGTGGCTATGAGAGAAAGAGACAGACAGAGAGAGAGAGTTACTCCCAACACCAGGGAGAATGGCTTTCATCAAAAAGTCCCCAAATAGATGCTGGCGTGGATGTGGAGAGAAAGGACATCACACGCCCTGCTGGTGGGGCTACAAACTGGTACAACCTCTATGGAAAGCAATATGGAAATATCTCAAAGAACTGAAGGTAGTCTTACCGCTTGATCCTGAAACCCCACTATTGCCTTTATCAGAAAGACACCGGCACTCAAATGTTTATTGCAGCACAATTCACAATCTCAAAGATGTGGAATCACCCCAAGTGTCTGTGCATACGTGAGTGGATTAGTAAAATGTGGTGTATGTATACCATGGACTACTACACAGCCATAAACCTAAAACAGTGAACTAATACCATTTGTAAGAACCTGGATGGCACTGGAGACCATCCTTCTAAGTAAAGTATTATAAAAATGGAAAAACAAACACCACGTGTGCTCACTATCAAACTAGAACTAATGGTTCAACACCCCTGGGCACATTTAGTAGTAAAACCCAGCAGAGAACAAGCAGGTGGGAAGGGGCAGGCGGAAGGCCTGGGAAATTCACACCTCACGGGCACGGTGACCACTACCCAGGGGAGGGGCACATTCCTAACTTTGATCAAACTGTACAAAAACAATTCATGTTGCCAAAACATACATATTCCCATCATATTCTGAAATTTTTTAAAGACAAAGAGAGTTCCTGCAAATCACAGCACAGAGCATCAGGGCTTGGCCCATAGCAAGTGTTCCATCAGTGTCAGCTGGGGTGGTGTTTGTCACTGGAATCGGTTTCTCCCAGAGCACGTAATTTTTTCCTTACATACTAAGCAGTGATCTTTTTGAGGGCTGAGCCCCAGCACAAAGAAAGTAACTAAGAAATGCTTATGATGAAAGCTGTTCTCACTGGAGTTAGGTGATAGCGCCATCCTTTTTTTGTAATATTCACGTCAACCTTAGGAGGTAGGGACTATATCTTAGTCTTGTTTTGCAAGTGAAGAAACTGAGACACAGAGAAGTGACTTCCCAAGGTCACAGAGCCGGGTAGTGGCAGAGTAGGGATTTGAACCCAAGGTCTGACTCCAGGTACAGGGGAGAGAGAGGTTGTGGGAAGGTTGACATGGAAGGCTGCAAAGTCTGAGAAGAGGAGATGGCCCTTGATTGATTCAGAAAGATGGGTAGGTGGACATCAGACAGACAGGGCAGCGGGCAGTGTAGACAGAGGATCTGCCTGAGCTGGGTAGAAAAGGAGGGAGAAAGTTGGTGGTTGGGGAAACTCAAGGAAATTTCAAATGGTAAAAATGTAAATTTCAAATTTTGTTATAGGCACTGACACAGGTAAGTGTTTTGGGTCAAAACCATGCAGCCTAGCTAAGTGGCATACTTCTAGAAACGATTTTTTTTCCCCAACAAAAACATAGCACAGTGAGGTGAAACAGCCCCCCTCTGTGGCATGGGTCTCGGGCTTAGGACATTTCTGAGAACATGGCCTTCCTAGCTGTGTGACCCCAAGCAAGTTACCGCACTTCTCCAAGCCTCCATTTTCTCATCTGTGAAATGAGCTATGACACACCCCTCTATTGGCTTCTGGCAAAGGAAAGGCACGTGACCCTTCTGTTACTCATTTGCCAAAGTGTGCTTTTGTAAAGGTCTCTGGTCCTTTCTCCTGGTGGGAGTTGAGTCATCAACACACAGGGTCACTCCTTCTTCCTGAATTCTTGCCGTCCATGTCATCAAAGTGAAGGCCCTTCCTAACTAACGCTGGAAAGTGCCATCATTTCAAATTCCTTTTATGAAATTTCTTACGTGTTTCCTACATGCAATAACTATGTTCTTTAAATAACTTTAAAGAATAAGGTTTAAAAATTTAAAAAGAAATAAATGATGTCTATTTTGTTTCCAATTCCATAAAAGTTAAAGTGGGGTGAGAAATGTAGAAATCATGTCCTTAAGTATCCAAAGGAAACCCCCACAAACTTCCAACATGACCTTGGATGAAACGTGCCATTTTCATGTCCATTCATCTCCTGTAGTAATACAGGGGGGATCCTCACAGGGACACCATTGATCTACACAGTTGTCTACTTTCTTGAGGATTTGGGGAGTCTGCTTTGGTTGTTAAGTTTTATGCCATTTAACTAACCAACAGATATTTGGGTAGTGTTAAGCATGAAAGGGACAAGACAATATGTTTATGCAAATGGCCAAGGTGAATTCCCTTTTTTAAGGAGCTTAGGAGACCACTACAAGTGTGTCTACTTCCAATTACCACTGTCCAGCCTCAGCTGGAGACTTCAGGACATCCTGGAATTGTTACCCTCTCCTGATTTCCCTGAGGAGAATATCATCCTCTTAGGCTCAGCAAATGGCTTGCATATGACTTGTTTCTGGTTTTCAGTGCACTGATCGATTGCTCCTCTTCTCCCACCTTCTCATGTCAGCAGGCAAGGCCCTCGTGATTCTGCCTCTGCTGCTTCTTGGCCTCAACCCCACGCCCCTTCTCCAGCTTGTTCTCCATTCTGAACCACAAAACCATCATCCACAGTTGGTCCCAATTGTTGACACTCAGTTGGTCCCAATTGTTGACACTCACCTGCCCCCATGCTTCTTCACAGTGTGACTCTTCCTCCCCCTTCTCCTCCCGTTCAATTGTCACAGGCTGGATCCTTCTCATCCTCAGACCCATTCTCCTGTCACCTCCTGTGAGGATCTCCCTCCAGCTCTCACCCGGGGGGGTGGGGGGTAGGAGCTCCCCTCCCTACCAAAGTGTGCCAGTAGTTCTGTGCAGACAGGGGCTCAGCTCTTCGCAGGCCACTTGACAGGTCTTGACAGGTCACTGAGAATCACCACTCCGCTCATCCATCTCCTACACTAGGCTCTGAGCAAGGTGAACACACATAAGCACCCAGCAGAGGTCTCCTGAGTGGGTGGCCGCTCAATGGGTGGTTTGGTAAATGGCAGACGAGATTTTGAATGATATGAAAAACAAACCCACCCAGAGTAAGCTTTAATGAATTTACTTGCCCTAGCATCTAAAAAAACAAAATGTATAATTCATTTGTAAAGTCACTGCCTAGAGCTTTACCATGAAATTAAGAAACAAAAGAGTTAAATGCACTGGAAAAATAAAATAAAATTACGTCACATTTGTATTCTAATATCACTTCTTCTCCTTGCTCTATATCAGTATTTAATTTTTATCCAAATGCCATTATGTCCTTTTCATTATTTTGGAAATGCATTCTTTTGAGCATTGAGGACTAATTAATGGGTGATTATTTTTGTCTATTTTCTGTGGCCAGATTTTCTTTTCTTTTTTTTTTTTTTTTGGAGACAGAGTCTCACTATGTTGCCCTTGTTAGAGTGCCATGGCATCACAGCTCACAGGAACCTCTGACTCTTGGGCTTAAACAATTCTCTTGCCTCAGCCTCCCAAGTAGCTGGTACTATAGGCGCCCACCACAACGCCTCTATTTTTGTTGCAGTTGTCATTGTTTAGTTGGCCAGGGCCAAACCCACCACTACTGGTGTATGTGGCTAGTGCCATAACCACTGTGCTGCCACACCGAGCCTGGCCACATTTTCTTAATGCCTCTGGAGGTATAGGCTGTTTTTGTTTTCTTAAGCATTATGTTTCATACAACTTTAAAACACTTATTATCTTACGTATCAGTCAGAAGTTATTTTCTTTGTGATTTTGCTTACGCTTTATCCATCTGTATGTGTAAATTCTGCATATCGAATTACGTTACATACAATTTCTTAATATTATTTGCTAAAGACTTGCCTATATCTACAGCCATCATTAACCAGTTAAACTAGATACCACTATCCCAGCGTGATGCTACGACACCTCTGTTTAATCGTTTCTCTAAGGTTAAGCAAGGGAGATGTATTCATAAATACCATTCTTCTAAACACTTTTGCCATGACCTGCCTTTAATAATGTTTCCTGCAAAGTAGAGAAGTGGACTGCGGAGGCTGGGGAAGAAAATGAATGTGCTTTGGATTCTGGTAAATGTCAGTCCAAACCCGAACTTTCCTCCTCTACAGCCTATATGGCACTAAGCACGCTTCTTCTGAAGTTTTCTGAACCCCACTTTCCTAATCTGAAACTTGTGAAGGATAATATGAGAATTAGATGGAAGTATAGTTTCCAAGAGCCTAGCATGCAGGAGGAGCATAATAAATACCAGTTCCCTCCTGCACTATCTGAGGACGGCCATCGGGGCTTGATATTAGCTCCTGCCACTTATTTTTTTATATGATATTGATCAAGTGCCTTCATTTCTCAGCGTCCCAGTTTTCTCAGACATGAATGATTATGCGTATTCTGAATCATAGTGACTAGATCACAGGTGAGGGTTAAAGTCTAATGAGTACTTTTCAGCCCTAAATTACTGCTCTAGGAAGCCAAGTCCTTACACTGGTCATGGTCTCGAATTCTAAGCTGAGATTCTGAAGTCATTTGAAAGAGAAGAAGTGATGGATTGATGATGTCTGCAGGGGAGGGTGTCCAGAGTCCGCCGGGACGTTTAGCCTTCCTCCCCAGCACAAGTGTCATCGCAAATGTATAATAGTTATCACTGAGTAGTCTCTGTATTTATAGACTTTTGTTGTCATTGCTAAATAAGTCTAACTCTTTAAACAAGCAGCATCATTGACGGGGTAAGAAAGCAGTAATGGTTTTTGATCCCATACCCTTTAATTTCCCGTGTGGATGCAGATTTTTGTTGTTGCTGCTGTTACACTTTAAAGAACATTGGTCCCTGCACGTAGCCGCCACTGACAGCGGCAACAGCTCAGCCCAATGCCTGGAAAAACTGGGCAATTAGCTTTGGAAAACAACCCCCATCAGAATGACACGGAGTGGCCTCCGGGAGCATGACTGTGGCTCAGGCCAGCATTTGGAATCCTACCAAGGTTTTTGTTTCTTATTTTTGTAAAGCTTTGACTCGCAGCCAAAATATTTTCCTTGGTTTTATGACAGAGGAAGGGATTACAATCCAACCCCTTTTCCCACCTAAATGCCAAGTCGAGCCTGAGGATGGAACAGGGATCCCTGCTCAGAGAATGAGATGAATCATAGTTATTGGTGGTCAAAACAGGCCGGGACCCTGGTAGGACAGTTGGCATCCCTGCACCCACACAGAACAGCTGCAAACCCTGACTAGCCCCTGAAGTGCCCTGAAACCACACCAGCAAACCTCCTAAGCCTCTCAGAATGCCAGCTTATTAGAAACAGCACAAAGAAACAGCCAGTCAAAGTGGAATCCCTGGGTCACTGCGGGCTGCAAGTTGTTCGTTTCCAGTCTGTGATGAGGTAAGCTCAGAAAAAGGAAAGTAAGAACTTTGAAACTAGGATGGTGATTTGCCATTGTCAGGACACCCGAGCACGTGGCCAGTGGACTCATCCCACTGATCAGGACACAGGGCAGTTCAGGGCTTATCAAACTCAACGGGAAGTGGCCACCAGTAAGGGCCAGAGGAGCAAGTGGTTAGGACCCGCATGTGAGGCTGTGACGTGAGTCACACTCAGAGACCAGCTCTGGTTTCTCCAGGGATGCTCCAGAGTAATAATTGTCACAATGCCATTCATTATCAGGAACTTCCAGACGTTCTGGATAAAATCATGAGATGTGTATTAGAGTCCTACCGATACCTAAAGTCGCAAAGCTGGCCTGGCAGCAGCCCTGGGCTCAGGTCTGACTTGTTCCCAAGACCCATTCACCACTGCACCGTGGGCTCCGGGAGGGGGGACAGTGCGTTAGAGCAGGTGAGGGGTTTGGCCTCTGAAACAAAGCTGTAAGATCTCGTCCTGACTGCTCCCCACCACGCCTCCCCTCCTGTTCCTTGGAGAAAGGCCCCGTCTGAGATGAGGCAGAGAAAGCCCTTTGGAGCCATGGGAATGCTCCACACAGAGAATGATTAAAACTTGGAACACCCGAAGGGCACTTTTAATTGCATTTGGAAATAGAAAAGTCATACATATGACTCCACGATAAGGGAATTAAAGAAGTTAACTCTTCAGGAAGTGAAGTAACCACAGCACACAGACATTTTAGTGTCTGGAAAACTGTGATTTCTAAAGTTGGGCCAGAGAAAAGGGCTATCGGAACATTTTTATATATACACATCTACGTACGTGTGTGTATATATAGTGAAAAAAAAAAAAAAAAAACAATATTTTAGCACAGCGATCCTAACAGAAAACAATTTCAGATCCACAGATGCTGCTAAAATTCTTGGCCTTAAATGCACAAATAGGGCCTGGATTAAAGAAAGTAATTTCCCAGTCTCAGGAACTGGAGAAAGAGAAAGAGATTATTGTTTAACAAGACCTGGAAAGTGGAGGAAGATGGCAAGGTGGGATATTGGCAGTCGGCAGAAGGGAGAGCTGAGGGCTGGCAAAGTGAAGTTCAAGGTGCCACCCAGAGTCCTCGCTCCTGGGAAATAATCTTCCTGATTTCTAGAATGGGTAGCAAAGTGTGCCAGGAAAATGGGGGAGAGGGGAGGGCAAGGGAAGACTGTTTGAATTTATTTTTAATTTAAGAGCACAGGCCGGGCAGGAGCCTGAAGTGTGCAGGGGGCTAGCAAGTTTCACTGCTTCATTATGAGGCTGGAGACCCCTCTCTGTGGCTGGTCTCTGGTGACCCCTCCACTGTGCACCAGAATCATCTCACTGACCACGGAGAGCTCAAGTTCTCTCAAGACAGCAACTGTTACTGGATTCTGTGGTCTCGTCACCTCTTCCGGGCAGAGTCTGAACAGCAGGGAGTTATGCACGTGAGAGAGGTGAAGGCAAAGCTTAGCGTCTCTGGTCTTGCTCTGTGTCATGAGTTTGGGAAGGCCTTACAAATGCTCACCATAAGGAAGAGAAAATGAGTAAAGTCTAAACTGTCCACCTCACACCTACCAGAGGAGAAGGGAGGACAGTGACCCAGAATCCGACACAAAAGCCGACAATGGGAAAGACGCAAACTTGGTTTCGTTTAATCCTCACAACAAGTTCAAGATGCAGGTGAGGAAGATCTCTTTTTATGGAAGAATCTGGGGTTCAGAAAGGTTCTGGGACCCACTTCCCATCGTCCAGGGGGCCAACTCTGGCGGATGGGGGCCAACATTGACCCGATGCCTTCAGAGCTCAGTTGTGCACAGAAATGTCTATCTAGGTCCACGAGAGTCTCACGCACGCTGCCTCTGTTCTCACTGAGCAGCTGTATTCAAGACCTGGCTGAGGAAGGTCACTTCCAGTGAGATAACCTGGCAATTTTGTCGAATTGCCGATGGATACGATGGATGGAGAAGATTGAAAACTACTCATAACTTAAGCTTAATGGGGATCAAAACTCCTGCTGGACTTGTGCCATGGTGCCTCACATCCCTGTTTATCTCAGCGTTCAAAATCCCAGGCTTCACAGCCATCCTTTATCACCCAGAAGCTTACCCCCATGCTGGCGCCTCACATATACACACATGGCTCCTCTTGGTGACAGCACATTGCCCTCCAAATAAATCCCCAAATTCTTAGCTGGGCCTCATGGAGTCTGGGCTCTCCAGCTTCCTCTCATCAAAGGCTCTGGTCCCCATCAGCCTGATAATTGCTTTTCCAACACACCAAGATTCTTCCCTTAACAAGGACTTTGTACTAGCTGTGTCAGGTCACTTAACTAGCTGTAAACTTTGAGCAATTACCTCCCTTCCCTGTGCCTCAGTTCCCTCATCAATAAAAAATGGGGATAATAATAGCCCCTTATTGTGGTTGAGAGGGTTAAATAAAGCAGTACTGGTAAAGTGCTTAGAATAAAGCCAGTACATAGTGAGTAGGCAAAAGAAACTGGCTATTTTATATTTGTCATCATCATCATCATCTTCTTCTTCTTCTTCTGCCTTGAATATGCTAGCCAAATTTTTGCATGGCTGACTGCCTGTTATTCAGGTTGCAGGACAAATGTCACCTCCTCTAGGAAATTTTTCCTGATTAGCTTATGTAAAGTGACCCTAGTTAATTTTGATCCTAGCTGATCGTCTGTTCTATTTTTCTGGTAGCACTATTTATTGGTCAGCTGAATTATCAGCAGAATCATCAGCTGACCTCTGGAATTGTTTCTCGGCCCTGCATGCCCGCCACTGGAATGCAAACTTTTTGAAAGCAAGAAGCCTATCTTTCCTTTCCTGATACCGCCAATCCTCAGCAAAGAGAGGGATTATTTTAACTCTCTACTCAACTTGAGATGTGCTCCTTGAGAAGTCAGAAGTGTTAAAGAGCAAACCATTCATAAAGCCAGAAACCCAAGTATTGCCTTGGAATGCTTGAGCACACTTCTGTGAAGGCTGTTAACTGCCCTTGACATCATACACTGAACGCCCAAGGCACTTCCCTCTCCGACTCGATGCCCATATTTGCCATCATAAATGGCCCTGTTGGGAAGGGAGGCGTGGGGCATTGTTAGCCTTGATAAATGTTCCTTATCTGTGAAGTAAGAGAAAATAAGCATGGATTCTAAGCCTTTTTCCAACCTAAGTATTCTAAAAAGAAAAAAATACAAGTAAGAAAGAAATACTAACAAATAGCGCACATAAAATATTAATAAATACCACACTGGAAATGAGAAAACTGGCTGGGTGTGCTGACTCAGGCCAGTAATCCCAGCGCTTCGTGAGGATGAGGTGGGAGGATGGCTGGAGGCTAAGAGTTTGAGACTAGACTGGGCTACATAGCATGACCCCCATCTCTACAGAAAAATTAACAATTAGCTGGGTATGGTCATGTGGGCTTGGGAGGCTGACATAGGAGGTTCACTTGATCCAGGAATTTGAAGCTACAATCAGGCAGGCCACTACACTCCTAAGTGGCAAGGGGAAACCCTGTCTCTAAAAATATTTTTATTTTTTAAAAAATAAAAATTACTCTAAAAGAGGTAAAATGGGGAGACTGAAGCCAAGAGCTTGACTGGGTACCAAGTCTACCTGCTGGTAGTGTACAGTGGTTTGGGTCTTTCTGTGTTGATGACTCATTCACATCCATGCAGGCAACAGAGTCAACTACTCAAGTACACACTGATGGTTCATGAGCAGCAGAGAAAGGAATTACAGAAAGCAAGAGATTCATTCTAATAGGGGCCTCAGAAGGTTCCTACAGAAAGTGATGTGCCAATACAATTCAAGATAAACAGGGTTGAGTGAGGAGAATCCTCTAAGGTAGATATTATCCCATCATGTATGCGAGCACCCTGGGAAGTGCGTCTAACTTACTTGGATAAGGTCTTTGATTCTAAGGCAAGCATGAACCCAGGGACTCCACATTGCTTAAGAAATCCTAAAGCCAGAAGGCTAAAACCCAGTTATAGCACAAGAAATGGAGAAAAGGGCAAGGGAGGGGAGGGGGAGAGGGAAGATGGGTGGAGGGAGGGCGATTGGTAGGATCACACTTACAGTGCATCTTACAAGGGTACAAGTGAAAATTCCTAAATGTAGAATATAGATGTCTTCATATAGTGATTAAAAGGCCATGAAGGATACGTTAAATAGTTCAACAAAAATATTTCAGATTGTATATGAAGTCAGCACATTGTGCCCCATGATTGCACCAATGTACACAATTATGATTTCATAAAAAAAAAAAAGAAATCCTGAAGCCTTGCTGGGTACTATAGATGTGACAGGATAAGCTCTGAGCAGAGCACACCCAGCTCCAGTAACTTGCCCACATATCTGGTTAACCTGCCATCATTTCGATCAGTAGTTGCCTTCAGCCCTCCTACCATAGCCATGGTGCTATTTAGCAAACTATTTTGTAACTATTGCAGAGAGAAACTGCTATCTCAGCAACAGTCTACCTCACTCCTTCTGATCTGAACTTACAGCATGGATTTTATGAGGAAGTAACTTTTCTTATCTTTTGCAGGGCAGATCCATAGAGCGCTTTGTTTTTACTCTGGGTAATGCTGCAGGACTTTCGCCAGAGCAGCGCCATGGTCTGACTTAGCTTGAGCAGGATGACTCTGGCTGCTGTGTTGAGAATACATGGAAATTAGATAAGGATGAAATAGGGAAGACCAGGCAGGAGGCTGTTGCAAAAATCCAGACAAAAGATGCTGGGGGGTTGGACCGAGGTGATTGCAGTGGAGGTGGTTTTCCTGGATCTAGTTTGAAGGGCAAAACCATAGCATTTGCTGATAGACTGAATGTGGGGATGAAGGGCATAGTGAAGGTGGTCTTGGTTAGAGCAGATCCACAGTGCAGCCACAACTCTTGACACACTTGCTCTGCCCTCCACCTCAACCAGGTGTCATCAACACTGAAGGACTGAGTGCCCCTAAAAGCCATGGGCTAGGCGTTTAGATGAAAGCAGAAAAAACTTTGAAACAACACTAGGGGTTTGCAAGATACTCTTAGGAAGTGTGTACTTGTTGGCTCCATGATACCCAGAAAAAGATCCAAATGGGACAATGACCTCCATCAAATTGATTCTGAGTCACGACTGACTAAAGTTGGTTTCAAACCTAAAAAGACCTTGAACTCTAATAATTCCTGATCACGTAAGAAGTTATGCTTCAGTATTATTATCTGCTTCCAGGCATTGGTCTTGGGGTCTTGCTCAATACTCTCAATCTTCTAGAAATCCTATTCCTTGTCCTTCATCTCCCCAAAGTCACATCTCTTCCACTAGCACCCTTAGCTGTTTTCTTTGTGAAATGTGTTAAATGTATAATCAGTCAGTAGAATGTTGTGCTTTGTTGGAATCTAAACAGTGAGTGACTATTACACTTCCCAAAAGGCTTCCAGCTAATTGTTAAAATGGAGGATTTTAGGGCTGTAATTTGGTAGCCAAGATCCTTTTTCAGGTCTACCCTCTCATTCATTACCTAGAGTGGGGCAGGCACTGCTAAACAAACAGGTTTTCATTTCACAAAGATTCCCTGTGTCTCTACTACATGCAGGCTGTGTTCCAAGCCTTCCAGGTGCAGATGGGAATAAAACACAATTCCTGCTTTGGAACAGCTGATGCTCTAATAGAAAAGACAGATGATAACAGACTGTTAGACCTCAGCCTCCAGGGCAGTGGGGAGTGTCTGAAGAGGCTGGAGCTGAACTAAGTCCACCCAGAGGGAAAAGGTGGGAGGATGGGAAGGAATAGAGGGGAAGAGGAAGAGGATTTCAGATAAGGGAAATGGACTTGGGCTGGGAAGCTCTGGACAGATCTTATCATTGGAAGGAGGCTTGTCGGACTGCAGTGTAAACTGTGGACCGTGGGGCTCTAAGGCACACGGACACTCTGCAGAGCCACCAGGTCAATGCCTGTGTTTGCTTCCCTGGATGGGTACGAGCTTTGCTGACCCTGATTTTGAATCAAGAACTGGAGAATAGGGCGGCACCTGTGGCTCATCAAGTGGGGCACTGGTCCCATAGACCAAAGATGGCAGGTTCAAACTCAGCCTTGGTCGAACTGCAAAAAATAGAAAAATAGCCGGGCATTGTGGTGGGTGCCTATTGTCCCAGCTACTCCAGAGGCTGAGGCAAGGGAATCGCCTAAGCCCGGGAGTTGGAGGTTGCTGTGAGCTGTGTGATGCCACAGTGCTCTATGGAGGGCGATAAAGTGACACTCTGTATCTACAAAAAAAAAAGAACTGGAGAATTCCAAATGTTTGGAAAAATCTTTAATTTATTTAAAAATAAACAAAAAGCACTTTCTATGCCCAAGCTATTGTTCTTTCTATGCCCAAGCTAAGTCCTTGACAAATAGCAATTAATAAAATTCTCGCAACGCCCATTGGAGTAAGTGCTATCATTAACCTGTATCACAGATGGGAAAACTGAGGTGTCAGGGCAGAAAACTTGCCCAAGTTCAGACAAGGAGGAAGTGCCTAATGGGAATTCAAGCCTGAGTATCCAGGCTTCAGAGTCCGGGTCCTCAGCCCCTGGGTCCAGCTGCCGCCTCTGTAATTAGGGTCCTGTCTGGTTAGGTAAGCAGCTCCCGGGTAGTGGTGTGAGTCTCACATCTCCAGCTTCAGCAAGAAGCAGGTGGGAGCCCTAGGTTGGAGATGCGTCCAGAGAAGGAGGGGTGTACCGGACATCCCAGGTGAGGGATGAAACTTAGGAGAGAAGAGGTCTGGGTCACAGCAGTGAAACGGAGTCATTAGGCCAAAGGTAGGCACGACAGTCTCATTCGGGTGGATACATCAGTTTCCTAGAGCCTCTGTGACAAATTACCACCCCCTAGTAGTCGCTTAAAACAACAAAAATGTATTCCCTCAAAGTTCTGGAAACCAAAACTTCCAAATCACGGGGCGAGTTGGACCATGCTCCCTCTGAAGGTTTAAAACTTAATCTTTCCTCTTCCAGTTTCTAGTGACCCCCATAATTGCTGGGCTTGGGGCCACCTAACCCCAATCTCTGCCTCCAGTCCCTTCACACAACCATCTTCCCCCCAAGGATCTCTTTGTCTTTTTATCTCACTTAGAATATCTGTTCTTGAACTTCAGATTCATGATAAATTGAGTATGATACCAACTTGACATCTTCACATTAATTACTTTGGTAGAGGCCCTATTTTCGAATAGTTTGCACACGTAACTTCTGGAGGTTAGTACCTACATGTATCTTTGGAGGGGACATTATACAATCCACACAGTGGGTGAACTTGCCCTAGGAAGGTCTTGAGCAAGGAAGCAAGTCGACCTGGAGCAGAGTAAGGGGGAAGGGCCAGCCCTGGGAGAACAGACAAATAAAGGACCCTGACAGGACACCAAAGAGAAGCCATCTAAGGTGGAAGGAGGTGACCAGGAGAGAGATCCAGAAGAATGTATTATACAAGAACAGGATGATGGGGACAGCAATGTCCAATACCACTGAGAAGTGGGGGGTGTTCACAGGGTGAGCAAAGAGAGGGCTTTTTAGTGACCTGGCAAAAATTCTTCTTTTTTCCTCAGCTTAGCCATGTGGGTAAAGAGAACAGCAAAGAGCTGGAATTCCTGGCAGCCAGAGCTGTCATACCATTTTCAAGCCGTTAAATGACATCGTACACATTAGCAGCTTTGAGAAGCCCCAGTGAGGGCCCCTGTATCCTCACATCCCCAGATCCTCTGCCGAACACATAAAAAGCATATTTTACATTAATATACACACAACAGATTCCAGTGGCAGATCCGAGAATGCCGATGTCTATAGAAGGTAATTATTTCAGATTACAATATTTTGACTTTCTATTTCCTTTAAATTAGTTTTGCATGGTAGGGGGCCTCCTCACGTTTTAGAATTCTTCCAGAAGCTGTTTTAATTGTGCCTTCAAACACATGGATACCATGCTCTATAAATGTCAACATAGCTCTCTTTTGATAGGATTAAATAACGTCTCTTATATTTTTTGAATTTCACTAGTCTATTTGCACTGACATTGATCGTGAAATAACAGTGTGTCTAGCTGATCCCAAGTAGAGTTTGATGCTTTATAAAATTACCTTTTTATCTGTGAGTTTGAAATAAGAATATAACTTTTCTTACAGTTACCAGAGTTCATTTCAATTAAATCTTAATGAGGAAAAATGAGACAAATGGGTTCATGAGCATTACCTCTCAGACCTTTTAATTTTTATAAATTCGCTTACAGAGTTAGACTTACCCTGTTGCAATTATTCCATGTGGCTCTTGGAAATTTCACCCGAATTGCATACGGCGGGTGCCAGAGGCAGTCATCTGCTTCGGGGCCTAACTCTTGTGGTCATGTTATCCATCTAAATCCATAATAGGAGAAGGGGCATGTTAGAGAGGTGAAATGTGCCATTTGTCACCGCATTCCTGCATAAAGATGGCTGGGGCTTTGGGAATCAGGCAACGGGGGTGGTTTTCTTCTCATTAGCCATTTTATTTGTAACTGCAGGGGCTGTCAGATGCATGGACTTAGTAACCTTCAAGTTTTTCTGCATTCATACAAAAAAGGTTACAAGAGGTTTCGGCAAATCAGTGTCCTCATGAGGGTATCAAAACTACGATTGCCAGTGAATACAGAATAACCGCGCTGGGGAGCTCTCTGCTGAATTAAATATATAATTGAAGTGGATTCATCCCGAGTGAGAGATTTGTGCTGATCATGTACACATTTTGAAGATTTCCAGGCTTCTCTCGGAGTGTCTTTTCTATTCTCTACAGGGAATAGTTGGGAGGAAAGGACCAGCAGTGCCATTAATATAATACTGGAGGAGGGGACAGGGGGTGTATTTTGTAGTTAGATATGACCATCTCTTTATCTGCTGTCTTTGCATGCTTTGTACAGGATAGGGAGGAAACCAGGGCCTCAGTTCTGTGAAGAGCACCAGAAACATCTGTTCTGCAGGACCTCAGACCTACAGGAGACAGAAGGGCAGAAGAGAGGGAGGGATCAAGGAAGAGCCAGTGGTCCTTACCCTGTTTTGCTCTAGCTGGTGTTCCTTCTTGACCCCTTCCTTCTCTGCTCTATGGGTCTTCCCTGCTGTCTTGGTTCTCCTGCCCACACAGATATTCTCTCTCTATCTCTTGCCCTCTGATTCAGTGCACGGATTTCTCCTTGTCTCTTTTCACACCTGAGCCGAAGAATCACTGACAAACCAGTTCTGAGTATTCCATTAGGAGCCCACAAGGTTTCACCCAGTTAGAAAAGACCTTAGCCATGATGTCTTGCTTCATGCTACCCCAAACATAAGGTTTCCATGAGGGCCACTGCTGTCTTCTCACCAGGCCCATGCATGGTGAGCTTGGGGTGGGGTGGGAATAAGCACCTTATGACTTCTAGTAGATTGTATTCCTGTTTTTCTTTTTTACACTGAAATTATAACTTAGGTTCTACTTGTCCACCTTCTTCATTAAGCCGTGAGTTCCTCTAATTTGGGGACTGGGGCAGATCTATTTCTGCACCTCCAGAAGCTAATCTGATGTCTACCTATCAAGTAGAACCTTAAAAAACACATTTCTCTTTTATTATTTGTTAGGATAGATGTAAAGAATAAAAAAACATTAAGTTCTGTTGAGGGTGTTCTTAGCAGAGAGGTCTCTAGGAAACATGGCAGTTGGGGGCAGGGGGAGAAGGATAGCGTTCAGATAGACAGACAGCAAGGAGAGCCCTGCCCAGGCCCATCTGAATCCGTACTGATCCCTCTGGGTCTAATGTCCTCTAATTTGTTGGATTCTCAGCTGAGTTTTGCTCTTCTGAATTCATCTTGGAAAATGAAATTAAAAATTCCATATCTCTTTTCTTCTATCAGATTGGCAAAGCTGGGTTTTTTTTATGATAATGCATGGCTTGTGTAAAGGCACACAAAAAAATGGATACCCTTTTATGCTGCTTGAGAAATATAAATTAGGACAACGCTGTTTCAATACTTTTTTTTCATTACTCAAGACGAGCATAGGCCTTTAGCAAAATCATCCATGATAAAGTGTGCCGTTTCTGTATCCCAGTGTCAGAGGCGAGAATTCCTGCAAAGCCAGCCTGGGTGTTCAGGAGGGGATGGAAATTATGGGGCAGGGCCACTGGAGGAAGACTTGGTTTCTAAGCCCCAGAAGACACAGAAGGACTGTGACGCCCCACAGGTTTTAGGAAGGAGACTGTTGCAGAATGAACACTCTGAGGACATAAATCATATTTTGCCACATATGAAATTTGGGAGCACAGGTAAATTCACTTAACTTTGGGCTTTTATGACACGTGTCCCTGCAGGCACCGGGACCAGAACATTCATTGCTATTTAGAGATCGTTAGAGAGATATGAGCTGGGCACCTCTTGCCAGTCTCTGCTGGGTTCGCCCACTTCTCAAGTTCATACTCATTTACCTTGAAAGCTAAAATTAGAGCACCATGCTCCATACGAAGGCTATGCTGGCGTAATTAATAATGCAGAGTCCACACGTGTTGTATGATATACTTTGTGTAGCTAATTATATTATTATGAAGGTGGTTTACAGTATTATCAATGCAAAACATATCAATACTTAAAAGCTTCGCTGGCAGGAAGATTTTTGCTTCAGCAGTTATGAGCTGGCCTACAAGTCTTCAATACTCTCTTGCTTAGAGGCGCACTCCCTTTGAAAACATTTAATTAAAAATTTCAGTTTACCAGGAATTGTTGTTTGTAGGCAAACCCAAAATGGAATTTTATTGGAGGACGAGGTCTTTTATATAAGCACCCATCTGTTCAGCCAGGATGACAGCCCTCAGAAGAGGCGTCAGGTGACGTGGGGGCCACGGCAGAGGGGCCGCCCTTTCCTATCGGAACCTTGGTCTCCTGGGAACAGCTTCAAATTTATGGACAAAAATAAAACCATGTTCAGAGTCAAAAGGAAGGGCATGCCATACAGTATATGATTTGATGGTGTCATTCTTGTCACTTTCTTTAGAAGCCACTTTTGAAAGTCCATCTTAAACCACTTTGGAGCCCAGCAACTAGGGCTCTGAAGTTACCATTTCTTATATATGTAATTACTGTGTGCCTGATTTTGCTCTGTCTCCTAAAATCCATGAGGTAGATATTATTTCCATTTTTGCAGACACACATGGTTTTCAAACTTCAGAAATGGCTCATTTAACCTCAGACTAGAAATTGATTGTGTGTCGATGACACCTACTTGGAGAGAGTCACATGGCCGGTAGGACTCAGATAGGATTTGAACCTGGACCTGACTTTGAAGCTCGGGTCCCTTCCTGGACTCTTTCAGGCTCAAGCTAGTCACCTTTCCATCCAGACTGACCAACCAACCCATGGAATGGGAATGAGAAGGCTTTCCGGA
>CAUYON010206824.1:0-14077 GCA_963573935.1 Arctocebus calabarensis | reverse complement strand
TCCAGCCCGGGCCCACCAAACAACAATGACAGCTGCAACCAAAAAATGGCCGGGCGTTGTGGCGGGCACCTGTGGTCCCAGCTACTTGGGAGGCGGAGGCAGGAGACTCACTTGAGCCCAGGAATTGGAGGTTGCTGTGAGCTGTGATGCCACAGCACTCTATCCAGGGTGACAGCTTGAGGCTCTGTCTCAAAAAAAAAAAAAAAAGAGAGAAAGAAAAAGGGTCCCAGATAAGGTTTTCAAAAACTCCATAAAAGTAACTTATACCCACATATGAGTGTTTCCTTACAGGTGACCAGAATGATCCCGATGGGACACTTGGGGGACCCTGAGGGTGAGCACTGAGTAGGGAGGGGTCCTGAATGAAGGGATCTTAAGGTTTGTGGTATTTTTGAGAAGACTGGTGATTAGGTATGTGTGTGTTTGGGAAGGGAGTGTCTTTGGTGGGAGATGATGGCTACTTTAGGTCTATGGGAGAGCTAGGGTTCTGCCCTCTCCCCTCAATTTCCATAGATGTGGCAGATGTGGTCACCTTCCTGGCATCTGAAGACAGTGGATACATCACAGGGGCCTCAGTGGAAGTCACTGGTATGAGGCCAACATGGGAAGAGAGAGAGCAAAGAACTAGAACCCATACTATATGAGAAAGCAAGTGAGGGGAGACTAGAGCCACTGTGGGAAGCACAGAGGTTCCTGAGACCAGGAACAGAAATGGGCTCCCCACCCCCACCCCGCCCATTTGTCTCCCCACCTATGCATCTGTCCAAATGTTTCTGCCTCTTCCAGGAGGTCTTTTCATGTAACTGCCTGGAGGACCCTGGATTCTGCTTACTCCCCCAGCATTCTGCTGGGTCTCCTGCTGATGAGGACTCTAAGTTCCCAGGCTACAAAAGGGGTGGCAGTGTATGGCTCAGGAATGCTGAATATGGGAGGCAAGGGTGCTTGTGACCCTAATAAATTCCAAATCCTCTTCCCTGCCACCTCCGGTTCTTCTTGTGTCCAAGCTCTCAGACCCTTCCCCAGCTCCCCCTCCTTTCCCTTTCCCGAAGGATTGTTCCCTTTCACTGCCTGGTCTCCCAGGGCAACCCCCGCCGCCGGGTGTGAGAGGAAAGTGTGTGTCACTGTGTATTCGTGACACTCTGGGTCTTTTTGGAGAGAGGGGTTTATGCATCACCCCTTTCCACTGGTCCTGCATCATCACTCCTCACCCCCCAACTCCCTGGGGTCCTTATGGTCCCCAAAGATGATCTGTTTACAGCCCCATCCTGATGTCCAGTCTGGCCTTGAGAGGGGGGTCTTAGAACAGGTGGCCCTCCCCCACCCCTCTTTTCTTTGAGTCCCCCCTCCCCTTTCTCTCCAGACCTTACAATAGCTGCAGCCGGCCTGGGGTCGATGAGGAGGATTAGAGGAGGGGGCCAGGATTAGGGGAATGAACCAGCCGATGAAAGGGGCTGGAGGAGAACAGAAAGGAGGGGGTTGGGAGGAGGAGGAGGAAAGGGAGGGGGTCTGCGCTAATCGACTCTGGCGCCCACATAAGGACTGGCCACGGACTGAAGGAGAGGACAGGGAAGTAGGGGGGAACTGGGGTGGGGGGCAAAGGGATCCATGGCTGCCTTGTTCCAGAGACAGGCCACCCCCTGGCAGCCGCAGCCCAAGTCTGGGAGCCCCAAGTCGGACTAGCGGGGACAGGACTCCCATCACGGTCTCTTCCCCCACCCATCCCCACCCTATTCCCTGCTCTCAAAGAGGATCGGTCTGCCCCTTCCTCTTCTCTTTCCTCCCTTTCTCCTTCCTTTACTTGAGAGTCCTGGAGGAGGCTTCTGCCCACTTCCCACTCCAGACATTCCGCCCCTGTGTCCCCCGCCTATATGCGCACACGCACCCCATGGGGGCCCCATCTGTGTGTCTCGGCTTCCGCGTGGTGTCTCTATTCCTTGGTCCCTCCTGTGCGCCTCCCTCCGGCGCCCCGGGCCGTGGCTCTTGATTGTCCAAACGCAATTCTCGAGTCTTTGGCTCCGGCCGAGAGTTGAGTCTGGACGTCCAGAGCCGCCGCCCCCAAACCTCGAGGGGGAGAGCGGGTCGGGAGGTCTAGGGAGACCCAAAGCAGAAGGTGGAGCAAGTCTCCAGAGTGATAAGGGGAATCCTGGATACATCTGGATCTGGTTGCGTTCACAGGACAGTAGGGCTAAAGCGGCAGAGGATCTTTTGCAGCTTTTTTCCCTCCGGGTATCCTGGCTGGGGTTTCGAAGTTGTGTGTGTTGAGGGATGGGAAAGGGTGGAGGGGTGATACCCTGGGCCGCCAGAATCAGGGAGGTGGTGGCCTCTTTCTCCAGCTCTCTGTCCTCTCCTGGGGTCCGAGAGATCCCAGGCCCCGCCCCCAAAGCGGAGGCCCCCACAACGCGCAGGGAACGGTGGCCAAAGTTGTTGGCCGCGCGACGGTTCTGGGCCGGGAGCGGAGACCGTGGTCCCCACGTGGCTCGGGACTCCCCGGACGTCGGCTCTTCACGCGGGACCGGCGCGTCTCGTGAGTGGGGGAAGCCCTGCATCCACGTCCCATCCCACTCGCAGAGCGAGTGGCGGATGACGTCTCCGCCGGCGGAGGGGGTAGAGTGGAGAGGCAGGCGGAAGTGACGTAGGGCCCCAGCGCCGGGGCCATGGCGGCGGCGGCGGCGGGAGCTGCTGTCTGAACAGTAGCTGCGGACCGAGCGAACTCGGCCCAGGAGACCCGGCCTCGAGAGAGGCGCGGCCGCTGCGGGAGCGCGGACTGCCAGAGTCGGGTGAGGGGCAGAGCCGGCGCGCGGCTGGGGGCGGAGAGGGGCGCTTCTGAAGGGGCGGGGTCTGCGCGATGGTCGGCCCCGCTAACCCTCCCTTCCCCACCTCCCCAGCTTTCCTCTCCTCCTCCACGGCTGCGAAGTCCTGGTGGGTGTCCGTGCCTGGTCACCATGACGACGCCAGCGAATGCCCAGAATGCCAGCAAAACGTGGGAACTCAGTCTGTATGAGCTGCATCGGACCCCGCAGGTGACAGAGATTCTCCCTTCCAGCTTACCCCCTCCCCTAAACCCCTGAATCCACAGGCCCCCATCACACAACCTCTTTTTCATCCTTTATTCTATGAAGCCCTGCTCCATTGCAGACTCTCTGGCCCTATCTTTGAATTGGCTTAATCTTTTCAAAGCATTTTCACATTTAACTTATTTTATTTCAATCTTCAAAACAACCCGACCAGAGAAGTAGAGCAAATATTACTGTTTTCATTTGAAAGATAATAAACAGACCTTTCCTGTTCTTCAGTTCAATGTTGTAGGTCATCAGTGCATATAAGACTCACCTTGGGAGTTTATTAAAAATAGAGCTTCATGACCCCTCACACAATTTGATTCAATAGCCAAATGGAGCTTCAAAATATGCTATTCTGAACAGGCACCTTAGGGGATTCTGATATAAATAGTACCAGGTCCACACTTTAAGAAATTCTGTTGACAAATCTTCAAATCTGTCTCTATCTCTAGGCCTGTCACCAAACCTCAGGTCCTCTTTTTCCAAAGCTACTCTTAGTTAATGGACACTAATGCTTTCTGTTCTCCATTCTCTCCAAGTTAATATCCCCCTTTCTTTGAATTCCCATCTTCCTCTAGTGGCCAACATGGGTACCCAGATTCTGCCATCTCACTGTATTTCACAAAACACTTATTTCATGGACTGCTGCTTTCTAAAACCCCTTTCTTCCCACCCCATACTACCTTCCCACTCACTGGTACCTCCAGGAAGCCATCATGGATGGCACGGAGATTGCGGTTTCCCCTCGGTCGCTGCATTCGGAACTCATGTGCCCCATCTGCCTGGACATGCTGAAGAACACAATGACCACCAAGGAATGCCTCCATCGATTTTGCTCTGATTGCATTGTCACAGCCCTGCGGAGCGGGTAACTGGCTTTGGGGGCCTTCTCTCTGGTCTTGGTTCAGCCTATGCTTCACTTCCCTAGACTGACAGCTCAGAACTTCCTTTCTCCTACCCCAGGAACAAGGAGTGCCCTACCTGTCGTAAGAAACTGGTATCCAAGCGATCTCTACGGCCAGACCCCAATTTTGATGCCCTGATCTCTAAGATTTATCCCAGCCGGGAAGAATATGAAGCCCACCAGGACCGAGTGCTCATCCGCCTCAGCCGCCTGCACAACCAGCAGGCACTGAGCTCCAGCATTGAGGAGGGGCTGCGCATGCAGGCCATGCACAGGTGCAGGGGTCAGGAGAGAGGTTGAAACAGGACTAGTGGGACTGGTCTGTGGGTCAGATTCCTAGTACTATCTTTGCTGCCTGCCAACAGCAAAGCCTCAGCATCCTAGGAGCTTACTACATCTTGATCATTAGGCTCGGAAATCATGGATGTAAATTGCAGCTTGTTTGTAAGCAACAGGAACTGCTATTCTTAAGGAAAAAAATGGTTTATCCCCTGACTTTCTAGAAGTTAGAACAATAGAGCAATTTTGAGAATTAAGCTCTGGATTTGTACCACTAGGGATTGTATCACCTCCTAGGCAAGAATTTCTCAGTCTTCAATATGTATCCAAATTACCTGTTGGTCTTGTTAGAAATGCAAACTCTGAATCAGTAGGTCTAGAGCTGGGTCCAAGAGTTTGCATTTCACAAACTCCCAGGTACTGCTATGCTAACAGTTCCGGATTACACTTTGACAAGAGAAGCCCTATGATCTCAAACAAGTTACTTAACCTCTCTAAGCCTCAGTTTCCTCAGCCATAAAATAAAAATAATTACCTACATCATTGGAGTTGTTTTAGGTGAGGGAATTGGTGCAAAACACTTAACAGAATGCTTAAACATGGTTAATGTTTAATAAATGTTAGGTATTATCATTAGGATTTCTCTGATCTCTTAATTCTCTGAAGCTTGAAGTCTAAGTCTCTTATCCCTAATGCTTTCTAACCTTAACCACTTGCTTTTACAGGGCCCAGCGTGTGAGGCGGCCGATTCCTGGGTCAGATCAGACCACAACGATGAGTGGGGGGGAGGGAGAGGCCGGGGAGGGAGAGGGAGATGGAGAGGATGTGAGCTCAGACTCTGCCCCTGATTCTGCTCCAGGCCCTGCTCCCAAGCGACCTCGTGGAGGGGGTGCAGGGGGGAGCAGTATAGGGACAGGAGGAGGTGGCACTGGTGGAGTGGGTGGGGGCGCTGGTTCTGAAGATTCTGGTGACCGGGGAGGGACCCTGGGAGGGGGAACCCTGGGCCCCCCAAGCCCTCCTGGGGCTCCTAGTCCCCCAGAGCCAGGTGGAGAAATTGAGCTCGTGTTCCGTCCTCACCCCCTGCTCGTGGAGAAGGGAGAATACTGCCAGACTAGGTGAGGAGCCCTGTGTTTCTCCAGACCACTGCGAAACCAAAGATCTCAGAGATTTCTCTAGAACTGGGCTTTTCCCAACCCCCCCAAAGAAATCCTAACCCAGAGGTCCTTTGGGAAAGCCCCTACGTCCCTTCCCTTGAGGCTTCCTGTACTCTAAACCTGCCCTCCCTCCCACTCCAGGTATGTGAAGACGACTGGGAATGCCACAGTAGACCATCTTTCTAAGTACTTAGCCCTCCGCATTGCCCTTGAGCGGCGGCAGCAGCAAGAAGCAGGAGAGCCAGGAGGGCCTGGCGGGGGTGCCTCTGACACTGGGGGACCTGATGCGGGTGGTGGGGAGGGTGGAGGTGCCGGAGGAGGTGATGGTCCTGAGGAACCAGCTTTGCCAAGCCTGGAGGGTGTCAGTGAAAAGCAGTATACCATCTACATCGCACCCGGAGGTGGAGCATTCACGGTGAGAGCCTCTGAACACAGCGGTATAAGTGGGGAAAGGAACAGGGTAGCCTGGGACTGCACAAACCTGGACCCCAACCTCTGAACTCATGGGCTCTCTTCTCTCCTGCATTCTCCATCTCCTCTCCCATCACTCCATGTGCCCTACTTTGCCCCATCCCTTTTATTATTCCCTTTTCCTTCTCCTCTCCCTTGGTCACCTTTTGCCTTTCTTTCTTTCATTCATTTCTTTTTCCATCTTCTCTCTTACCCCTCCCTTTCCCTTTACTCTCTCCCTAGACACTGAACGGCTCACTGACCCTGGAGTTGGTGAATGAGAAGTTCTGGAAGGTGTCACGGCCCCTGGAGCTCTGCTATGCCCCCACCAAGGATCCAAAGTGACCCCAGAAGGGAACAACCAGAGGATGGGACCGTGGGATTGTCCCTATATCTTGCCCCATCATCCCAGCTTTTTTGTCCCCCACTGCCCCCCAGCCCTGCCAGCCTGCAAGAGGACACAAATGAGAACAAGCGGCTTTTATACAAAGTATCTATATCAGATTCTTCTATATTGTACAGAGTGGAGCATACGCCTCCATCTGCTGCCTTTTCTATTGCCCCCCAACCTCCCATCTATACAAGGTGTTGGGGAAGGTGAAGAGCCCAACCCTTCACTCCTACCAACAACAAATGTGCTTTTTTTCCTCTTTGAAACCTGCAGTTCTGTGTCTGTTTATCGGGGGTGTATTAGAAGAAAAAAAAAAAAGATTGAGGAGGGAGGCCTAGACATGTAGGATTAGCCTTGGAAATGGGGAGAAAAGTCTGAGGTTATTCACTATGTTCTTTCAGAACCTCCAAATTGGAACATATCTAGGAGAATAGGATCTGTGAAGCTGGGAGAGAGGATGGAAGAACAGAGAGGTGTGACGTCAGATCCCAAACTTGGCCCCTAAAACCTGAATCGCCCAGCCTGAAATCCATGGTTTCAATGCCAAAGAGAAAACAGGAAAGTTGTTCACAGACAAAGGCATGTTTGTAGACACTGACAGGACAGGACGGTGATGATCGGACGAGAAATAATTCCTCCTCACTTTGAGAAGAGGAAGAGTGGAGACGGAAGGGAGAAGGTCGCTGTTGGACATCCTGGGCTGTCTCTCAAAGGGCAGGAAGGGCTGGGGAATACAGTTCCAGGAGCTTGGCCCGCTGGCGGGACCAAGAGAAGGGAGGGCCACCCGGGAATTGTTCTGCGCCGGTCCAGGCAGCTGCTGACAGCAGAGTGGGGGGGGGGGGGTCAAGGAAAGCCGCGGCTGTTGCTGGGACTCAAGTTCCAGGCTGGGGCACAGGAACGCACGACTGCACTCTGTCTAGGGCAGTGCAGAGACCAGGGGAAGACAACTTGCTTCTCCAGGTGGGACTGACGCTATCTTCCACCTCAAGCCTCTGCCTCTCACTTCCTGTTTTCGCTGCCCTTGTCGCCCTCACCCCCAGCAGTTTCAAATTCCTTCCCCCTCGCTAAGTTCTCTCTGGGGCAAAGGAGCCAGCAGTGCAAGTAAAGCCCGTTAGGCCCTCCCGGTTCCGCACTAGGCAGTTGACCCCAGAGCACCCTCCTCCACCTGTGGAATTTCTCGTTTGTTCCCCTTGTCCCTGGTACCGTTAATAGCGCAGATGCAAGCAGGCATCCTCCAGCCCCAGCAAGTACTGCAAACCTAGTGATCTGGTTGGCGCTCAGCCCCGGAGACCCCTCGCCTGCTGAAGTAGACAAAACCTACCCTTGTAGGAACCCTTTCTACCCTCGCCTCTCTAGAATCCATGATCCTGATTCGCCTTCTCTGGGATCCCAACTGTTCAGGGGTTGCGACGTTCCTAGGAGGTTGGGGCAGAAGGCAGGTGGGCGTTGCCCTTGGAGCTTCAAAGCAGAAGAGCAGATGGGGAGCCGTTGGGTGAGGCACTCAGGTGGAAGCTGCAGAGTACGGAATTAACCCGGCTTCTCTTCTGGTTCCATGGGCTAAAGCATCTCCCCTCACTCTCCTTGTTTTCCCCAGCCCTGACCGACCTTGCAGCCTCTTCTGTCTCCTGCCAGTCCCTCTGAAACAGCCTGCTGCCTCCCTGGTCGCTTTCAGCTCCGCAGGGGCCACCTTCGTCAGCCTTCCCCTGCTCTCCACTTGCCGCATTTTGCTTCATGCCCCCTCTCTGTTGAGAGTGCTCTCGCCCCCCTTCCCTCCATAACTGTGAACTTCTCAGACATGCCTGTTTATTTAGGTAACGCCACTTGGAAGACAAACAGGAACCCATTGCCCTGGGTATTATGTCTCCCCTACCCACCCCCCAAGAAAAAATAACCACTCCAGCCTGACCAGGAATCCCTTTTCCCCAGTGCTGAAAGAAGGAAGCATCTGAGTCTCAGGTGGGATGGGCTCCAATTCTGTTCCACTTTCCCCTGAGATATTTCCTTCAAATCCTTCAGTCCCTCTCAGTCAAGTCTGTATTACTGGACAAGATGAAAGATACAAAGTATACAAAAGAGAAATTTATTTTTTTCTTTTTCATTTTATTTGTATTAAACATTATATAACACACTGCATGCTACATAGGACACTAGCAGGGGTAGATGACCATTACTGAGTTCTTTTTTTCCCCCCATGGGTCAGGAAAATGCTTCTTTTATCAATGTTCTCCAAACCTCCTGATACATAGTAACGATTAACTACAAAGAAGCACCTATTTCTCTCCATTAATTGCCAATGATATATATAATGGGCAACTCTTTTCCTTGATACCGTTTGTGAACTTGTGGTTGTAAGCAGTGGACACTCCAGGGATGACGAAGCATATAGCCCATGACTGCAAGCCCAGGGAGAATCTTGAGCCACATCTTGGCACGGTTACCCAGAACTTTGCTATTTTGTTGAAGTAGGAGCGAGCAGAATAGTTAACAATGCAAAGGAGCTGGGTAGAGAAAGGAATGTTGATACAGTACTGGAGTCAGACATACCTGGGTTCAAATCAACAAACTGAGTGACATATCAGTCACTGGATCTTGCCTCAATTTCCTCACCTGTACAATGAGGAGAACAACAGGTTAATGTGATGGTTTACTAAGATAATACAAGTAAAGGAACATGCCCAACAAACCAATGGTTCTCCCAACGTGGGTCCAAGACTAGCAGCAGGAGTCACCTAGGAACTTGTTAGAAATGCAGATTGTTGGGCCCTCACTCCTAAATCTGTTATATGGAAAACTCTGGATGTGAGGCCAGCAATTGTGTTTCCACAAGCCTCTGTGTGGTTCTGATGTGCACATGAGGCTGAGCGCACTGCATAAGAAGCTCAGGAAGTATCACAAGAAGAGAAAGGCAAGTGTCCAATGTACTCGATCCTAATATGAAGCCAGTAGACCAACTAATACACACAAGAGAAAAATTCAAGTGTGGCTCAGTGGGTAGGGCGCAGGCTCCCATATACCAAGGGTGGTGGGTTCAAACCTGGCCCTGGCCAAACTGTAAGAAAAAGTAGCCAGACGTTGTGGCGGGTGCCTATAGTCCCAGCTACTCGGGAGGCTGAGGCAAGAGAATTGCCTAAGCCCAGGAATTGGAGTTTGCTGTGAGCTGAGATGCCATGGCTCTCTACTGAGGGCAATAAAATGAGACGGTCTCAGCATGGTGCCTGTGGCTCAAGCAGCTAAGGTGCCAGCCACATAAACCTGAGCTGGCTGGTTCGAATCCAGCCTGGGCCTGCCAAACAACAATGATGGCTGCAACGAAAAAATACCCAGGCGTTGTGGCGGATACCTATAGTCTGAGCTACTTGGGAGGTGGAGGCAGGAGAATTGTTTGAGCCCAGGAGTTGGAGGTTGCTGTGAGCTGTAATGCCATGGCACTCACCCAGGGTGACAGCTTGAGGCTCTGTCTCAAAAAAAAAAAAAAAATTTAAGTTGAGGGAAGGGGAGAAAGAGGAGTATAAGGGAGGATGGAGGGGAATTAGTGTGCTCCCACCTAATGGGCACAATTTAAAGGTATATAGCACACCACCTGGATGCAGGACACAACTGTAACAGGGACTTTACCTAACAAATGCAAACATTGTAACCTAATCATTTGTGCCCTCAAATTAATCTGAAAAACAATTTTTTTTTTTGTAGAGACAGGGTCTCACTTTATCGCCCTTGGTAGAGCGCCGTGGTGTCACACAGCTCACAGTAACCTCCAACCCCAACCCCTGGGCTTATGCGATTCTCTTGCCTCAGCCTCCTGAGGAGCTGGCACTACAGGTGCCCACCACAACACCCGGCTATTTTCTGTTTTGGAGTTCGGCCAAGGCCGGGTTTGAACCCGCCACCTTCGGTATATGGGGCTGGCGCCCTACTCGATGAGCCACAGGTGCCACCTTGAAAAACAATTTTTTTTTTTTTTTTTGAGACAGAGTCTTAAACTGTCACCCTCAAGCTGGCTTAAGCAATTCTCTTTCCTCAGCCTCCCAAGTAGCTGGAACTACAGGTGCCCGCCACAACACCCAGCTATTTTTGTTGTTGCTGATTTAACTGGCCCGGGCCGCATTCGAACCTGCCTGCACCCTACCCACTGAGCTACAGGTGCCGCCCAATCTGAATTTTTTTTTTTCTGCAGTTTTTGGTGGGGGCTGGGTTTGAACCACCATCTCCAGCATATGAGGCCGGCGCCCTACTCCTTTAAGCCACAGGCGCTGCCCCCAATCTGAAAATTTCTTAAAAAGATGAAACTCAGGGGGTGGTGCCCGTGGCTCAGTGGGTAGGGCGCCAGCCCCATATACCAAGGGTGGCAGGTTTGAACCTGGCCCCGGCCAGATTGCAACAAAAATATACCCGGGCATTGTGGCAGGTGCCTGTCGGGAGGCTGAGGCAAGAAAGTCACCTAAGCCCAGGAGTTGGGAGGTTGCTGTGAGCTGTGACACCATAGCACTCTAACAAGAGCAATAAAGTGAAACTGTCTCTAAAAAACAAACAAAAAAGATGAAACTCGATGACATGTCAACTCCTTTTCTTAAGCCTGAATGGCAGGTAGCTCAAGCAGGGAGATGGCTGTAGGCCAGAAGGGTGGTCAGAAGGTAAGACTGGGCTGGAGAAGGGAAGAGAGGAGGCTTTCTGCAGGGAGTAGAGCAGATGTAGGAGGGGCCTCTCTCCCCCTTACCCTACCCACCACTCATCCACCCCACCTCCTGCCACTTCCTCTTTCTCACTTTACCCCAGACCAGAGCAGATCATGTGTCTGAATGCAGAAGCTGAGCCCTGGATCCCTTTCCCAGCCTCAAATGTGGAAAATACTTCAGCTAAGGGGCCCACCTGACCCAGTACCGATACTTCCACAGCTCTTCCCATAGTGCATACCTGGCCCAGCCCCACTGCACACACCTGTCACTGCAACCAGTGTGACAAGAACTTCCCCTATGAGAGCTAGCCTACTGCAGCATGCCACTGTACACACAGGCAATCGACCCTACACCTTATATCTATGCTGCTGTGGATGGGGTTTAGGCTACCACTACAGCCTCGTCCATCACAAGAAAGGGCACTTAGTGAGAGCCCCTTCCTCTGCCAAGAATGTAGCAAGCACTTCACCCAGAATGGCAGCCTGGTGGGG
Source organism: Arctocebus calabarensis (assembly GCA_963573935.1). Classification (NCBI taxonomy): domain Eukaryota; kingdom Metazoa; phylum Chordata; class Mammalia; order Primates; family Lorisidae; genus Arctocebus; species Arctocebus calabarensis. Next base: position 2,676 of record CAUYON010206824.1, on the reverse strand, counting down.
CACGTATGGGAGATGCCCTACCTGTGCAGTGAGTGTGGCTGTGGCTTCCACCAGCACCTCTGGTTCACGGTCCACCACTTGGTAGCCCTGCTGTCCACACCTGCTAGAACTCTGGTCTGCTCTTCCTCTAGCACACAGTGAGAAGCCTTTCCCCTGCTCCTGTGTGGTGAGGGAACTGGCTGCTACTCCAGCCCACAGGACCTCAGTAGGGAGTAGCCCCACAACTCCAGCTAGTGCAGCAAAAACTTAGGTAGAGCTCAGGGTTGGTGCAGCACCAGAAAGACCACAGGGCCAGGCTGCAAGGCATGGCTTCTGATACAACTCCAACATGGCACCGCACCATGACAGGCCATGATGCCCATGGCTGTGGCTTCACTCAGATTACCCATCTGCCAGGCATCACACAGTGGGGAGAGAGAGAGAGGAGCCAGAGCCCCTGAGGCAGCACCCCCCAACAACCCTGCAGCACTTGGGGGGGGTGACAGACTCCCTCCACCTATGGGAACACAGCTCCCACCCCAACCCCAGCCAGAGTTACTTTCAGAGCAATGACATGGGGCGGCAAGAGTGTCTCACCTGGACATACCTAAAACTGGAATGGCCAGGTCCACCTCACTCTAGACCAAAATGCTGGTCTCTGAGAGAGCGATCAGGTCTAGAAAACAGTTTTCCCCGTTTCTTAGAAAAGAACCTCTTTTACGGCTCAGCGCCTGTAGCTCAGAGGCTAGGGCACCAACCACATACACCAGGGCTGGTGCGTTTGAACCCAGCCTGGGCCTACCAAACTACAACAAAAAAATAGCTAGGCATTGTGGCAGGCACTGTAGTACCAGCTACTTGGGAGGCTGAGACAAGATAATCTCTTAAGCCCAAGAGTTTGAGGTTGCTGTGAGCTGTGATGACACAGCACTCTACCAAGGGCGACACAACTGAGATGATGCCTCAAAAGAAAAGAAAAGAACCTCTTTTTTTTTTTTAATTTATTGTTGGGGACTCATTGAAGGTACAAGAAACCAGATTACACTGATTACATTTGTAAGGTTAAGACCCTCTTACAATTGTGTCTTGCCCCCAAAAGGAGTGGCACACACCAAGACCCCACTCCCTCCCTCCTTCCCTCTCTCTGCTCTTCTTTTCTTCACCCCTCCCTCTTTCTTTCTCTCTCTCTCTCCTCTCCCCTTCCCCCACCCCCCACGGTGTCATTAATTGTCCTCATAGCAAAATTGAGTACATAGGATTCATGCTTCTCCATTCTTCTTCTTTTTTTTTTTTTTGTAGAGACAGAGTCTCACTTTATCGCCCTTGGTAGAGTGCCATGGTGTCACACAGCTCACAGCAACCTCCAACTCCTGGGGTTTAGGCAATTCTCTTGCCTCAGCCTCCCAAGTAGTTGGGACTACAGGCGCCTGCCACAACGCCTGGCTATTATTCCGTTTTGCAGTTTAGCCCGAGCTGGGTTTGAACCCGCCACCTTTGGTATATGGGGCCGGCGCCCTACTCGATGAGCTAAAGGCTCTGCCCCCATGCTTCTCCGTTCTTGTGATGCTTTACTAAGAATAATGTGTTCCACTTCCATCCAGGTTAATACAAAGGATGTAAAGTCTCCATCTTTTTTAATGGCTGAATAGTATTCCATAATACATATACCAGGGCTTGTTAATCCTTTGTAATTCCCACCAGGGTTGGTGGGAATTTAGGCTATTTGCACATTTTGGTGATTTTAAATTGAGCTGCAATAAACAGTTTAGTGCAAAAAGGATTTTCTTCCTTCTGGGTAGATGCCCAGTAATGGGACTACAGGACCAAATGGGAGGTCTAGCCTGAGTTCTTTGAGGGTGCTCCATACTTCCTTCCAAAAAGGCTGTGTTAGATTGCAGTCCCACCAGCAGTGTAAAAGTGTTCCCTTCTCTCCACATCCACGCCAGCATCTGCAGTTTTGAGATTTTGTGATGTGGGCCATTCTTGCTGGAGTTAAATGGTATCTCAGGGTGGTTTTGATTTGCATTTCCCTAATGATTAGGGATGATGATCATTTCTTCATATATTTGTTAGCCACTCGAATGTCTGTCTTCTTTAGAGAAAGTTCTATTCCATTTCTCTTGCCCATTGATATATGGGATTGTTGGCTTTTTTCATGTGGATTAATTTGAGTTCTCTATATATCCTAGATATCAAGCTTTTGTCGGATTCAAAATATGCAAATATCCTTTCCCATTGGGTAGGATGTCGATTTGCTTTGGTTGTTCTCTCCTTAGCTGTACCAAAGCTTTTGAGTTTAATTAAGTCTCATTTGTTTATTTTTGTTGTTGTTGCAATTGCCATGGCAGTCTTCTTCATGAAGTCTTTCCCCAGGCTGGTATCTTCCAGTGTTTTTCCTATGCTTTATTTGAGGATTTTTATTGTTTCATGCCTTAAATTTAAGTCCTTTATCCATCTTGAATCAATTTTTGTGAGTGGAGAAAGGTGTGGGTCCAGTTTCAGTCTTTTACATGTGGATATCCAGTTCTACCAGCACCCATTTATTGAATAGGGAGTCTTTCCCCCAAGGCATATTCTTGTTTGGTTTATCCAAGATTAGGTGATTGTAAGATGTTAGTTTCATTTCCTGGTTTTCTATTCATCCCAAATGTCTATGTCTCTATTTTTGTGCCAGTCTTGACCACTATGGCTTTGTAG
>CAUYON010206822.1:0-16449 GCA_963573935.1 Arctocebus calabarensis | reverse complement strand
TCCCCTCCCTTTCCCCTTTCCCTGTATTCCTATGCTATAATTGGGTTTTAGCCTTCATATGAAAGCTATAAATTAGCTTCATATTAGGGCTGAGTACATTGGATACTTTTTCTTCCATTTTTATAATGACATAATCCAAACAATGCTTATGTTTCTCCACTAGAATATTAGTGAATTTCACTTACAGGTAATATTTATAAATTGCTTGGTGATCTACCCTTTATAAGCTTTTATAAGTATCAATGTAAAATCCTTTCCAAAATAGACAAAATCTTTCATCTTTACAGATCTAAACATGTCCTCTACATGAAGATCAATGCAATTTTATTCTTCTAAGGTTCTTTATCTTTCAATAGAGCTCTTAATATAAAACTGGAACAAAATCCTAGGAGCATGTTGCTTTCAAACTTTTAAGCAAAGTTCACATTTATTAAGTCTTAAAATTATCAAAAGAGCTAAAATGCTTTAGTGAATAAAGTTACGAATACACATTACAAACTGAAGTTAGAAATGGTAATTGGTTATTTCAGAGAGACATCAAAATGTGACAAAATTCTCAACATTCCTAGGATTCCATTGATACTAAGTTTAAAAATATAGCCCCTAAAATAATACAAATCCTTATCACAGAAAAAAAAAACCCATAAAAATGCTCTCAATAAACAATGAGGGAAAATACATTATGCAAAAACAGGTCAGAAGGTGGGTATAATAGAATGTAACAATATTGCCCCCCCTCCCCCATTAATCACTTCCTGGTGGCTGTGTCCTTTTATGTAGTCCCTTCCCATACAGACCCTCAGTTTGAGAGGCTTTGGTCAACGGGACATCAGCGAACATGCCCTTAATAAACTGAGGCTTAGTAAGTGTTTATGCACTAGAGTTTGCCCTCTGGGAATTCAGAGACTGTGTGCTAAGACAAAGCTTGGATGAGAATGACCATGTGGCGAGAGAGAGATCCAGCTGTCTCAGCCATATTAGCTGAGTTACAAAGTGAGCTTAGGGAAACACAGAATAAATGCCTCGTCAAACCACGGAATCATAAGAGTAAATCACCAAAAATAAAAAAGAGTAAATTATCATCGTTTAATCTACCAAGTTTTGGAGTGGTTTATTTTGCAGCAAAGACCAAGTGAAAATGTAGAGAAAGAAAAATAACCAACCACACTTATAAAGTTTATAAATGCTATGATTAAAAATAAAGAAGTCTCTGAAAAAGCAAAAATGAGACAGCAATATTGCACATTTGTGAAGATACTCTCATGAGTAACAAAAGAAAAAAAACATTCTATAGTAGAGAAACTGGCTTTAAGTAAATTTTTAAAACTTCATTGAAAAACCCTAATCAATAGTATTGATTTTATGATTTCATGGGAATAGAGATGAATTTTTTTTCAAAGAGATGCAAAAGACCTGATGATAATAACACATAATGATAATGAATGGTAAGATTTAAAAATATGTCAACATTTCACAAAGTAACTGATACATTTCATGTAATTTCCTTCCAGGAAGTAGACAAATGTTTTTATGAGACAAAAGTAACTTAAGATTTATTTTGAACATTAAATGAAAATAGCTAACAGAATTGTGAAAAATAATATAAATAAGAAGAAAAAAATTGTTATATTGCATCAATATAAAAACATTATATTTTGTGAAGAAGATAAATACATAAACACAACTACACAGACATACATTTATTTATCATAGGAAAATATATTTAAATATATCACCATGTTAATAGTGCTTTTGCTATTAGTGGGATTATAAGCTATTTTCCTTGTTTTCTTGATATATTCTTATTTCCTATATAATGATCACTTTACAAATATATAAACACTATTGTTTCTTTCTTTTTTTTTTTGTAGAGACAGAGTCTCACTTTTTCACCCTTGGTAGAGTGCTGGGGCATCACACAGTTCACAGCAACCTTCAACTCCTGGGCTTAGACAATTCTCTTGTCTCAGCCTCCCAAGTAGCTGGGACTACAGGTTTGAACCTGCCACCTTCGGTATATGGGGCTGGCGCCCTACTGGATGAGCCACAGGTGCCGCCCAACTGACCTATTCTTATAAACTGACCTATTGATATATTTTGCAATATTGGAAGAAATTTAAACTTAAAGTTTCCTACTCTAGCATTCATTGTTCATAAATAATCAGAAACAACATAATTTAAGTGCCCATAAAAATCCTAAATGGAGCTGGGTGTGGTGGCTCATACCTGTAATCCTAACACTCTGGGAGGCCAAGGCAGGTGGATTGCCTGAGCTCATAGGTTCAAGAAAAACCTGATCCAGAGTGAGATCCTGTCTCTAAAAATAGCTGGGTTTGTGGCAGGTGCCTGTAGTCCCAGCTAATTGGGAGGCTGTGCAAAAGAATTGCTTAAGCCCAAGACTTTGAGGTTGCTGTGAGCTATGATGCTACTGCACTCTAATGATGGTAACAAAGTGAGACCCCACCCCCAAAAAAATCCTAAATGGAAATGATTAAGAAAATATGGTCATACCACTCTGGATTATAGAGTAGTCTCTAAAAACGTATCAGGAGACTTTAATAAAGTTGGAAAAAAGAGAAAGAATACAAATTTACAACTATAATTTTGGCTACACAAAATGTATACAAAAACATATATAGTCTAGAAAAAAACTAGAAGGAAATAGAAGGTCTAAGAGCTCTGATAATTGGATAGTGGGTGATTTTAATTTCTACTTTATGCTTATATTTTTGATTTAAAGTATTTGAAAATAAGCTTAAAAATTATTAAATATTTTAGAAGAATGGCTTGTGAAAAGACTAATATGTTAAATTAAAACTAAAAGATGCAAATATGGTCTAGAAACAATATGGTTTCAGAGTTTTGAAAGGCAATTGTTTCTCTTACATGCAGATCTCACATATGTGAATCCAAGAAAACAATGTTTAGAAAATGACTCACCAAAATATTAACAGTAGATATCTCTAATTAGTGGGATTATAATTTAATATTCTGCTTTATATTGTTCAAGTTATTATATATATATATCTTATATAAATGAGAATATTTTAAAAGCATAATCATAACTTACTTAAGAATCTTTTCCCATGTTTGACTATCATAAAATGCATGGCTCCAACTCATTTTGACTGTTCCAACAATGACATTTTGTGAAAACACATCTGATCCTAATTTTCGATAAAGTTCTTCACATTCATCCAAGGGCATATGAAACAATCCCAACATGAAAGCTAATATGGCACCTGAAAAAAATAAACCTATTTTTATCAGTATTCACACTAGAGTACTTATAGGATCTCTTGAGTCATAGATCTGGTTTAAATTCTAGCTTTGACACTTTTTAGATATGTCACAAATAACTTAGAGCTTCTCAGAGCCCTAATTTTTTCATCTATAAAATGGGAAAAAGAAGCATTAAAATTTCTAAGTCCCTTGTACTAACTACAATAACATATAAAGGGCTTTACCAGGCCTCAAAAATAAATGCTATCTAACAAAGATAATGATGATGATAATTTAAAAATGTTTAAAAATGTGCCATTTTACATTAAATTATGTAAGAAAGATATTGTAGTATATAATGTTCTAACATTAATGAATTACTTAGTTTTAGTTACGGAATATAGTATATTTGACAACTCACCAATTCACTAAGCAATTACTCCTTCAGATTAGTCCTAGGAACCAATATAATTAAAGAAATTAGGTCCTCTGGAACCAATATAATTAGATAAATTAGGTCCTCTGGAATATTTTTTATTTTTTTTAAATAGCTGTAATTGGTATCACACACTGCCACCTAGTGTGTGTAACTGGCCTAACCCTGAACGTAAGAGAAAACAAGGAGGAGAAAGACTTGGGCTGTGGAGAGGCCTGGAGGAGGCAAAGGACCATGACCTTTAACTTATGTTGCTAACACTCCTTTCCTTAATGCACTGCTGGAACGCAGCACTTCTATACATGTAAAATAATAATTACCTGTGCTTACACCACAAATGTAATCAAAGAGCTGATGAACTGGCTTCTGAGTAAGTTCAACCAATTTCCGTAGTGTCTGAAGAGCAACTACACCCCTGTAGAAAAGATAAAAGACAAAATGAGAATTCCTATTTTAAGAAAAAATGAAGTTATTAAATAAAACTATTCTGAAAATTGCTTTTGTAGTTTATATGTTAACATGAAAACTAATAATATAAATTAGAATCAGTAAAAATTGGCTGATTAAAACCTTAGGATCACTTTTGAAAATCCAACATCTAAATATGGGTAAAAAACCTACGTTATAGAGCATATCTTAAAGTTTATACTAATCTCTCTTTAAATAAGAATACATCTGTCCAAATAAACTTAAGAATGCCAATTATAAGCAAACAAATAAATATAAATACAAAGATATACCAACATAAGATTTTTTTAAACACCCCAATTCTGGAAAACACTTAAACCTCTAGTCACCAGTTCTTGGAACACCAAATATTCATTTCTTCTCTTACCAACATACTTGGTCACCTATGTTTCTATACATTTGTGTTTTATATATTTCACTAGTTGTGTTTTTAACTCCCTTTAATTTATTCATTTTGTAAACTCTCAATGAATGACCTTAGGATAACCCTCCGCATTAAGGGTATACTTCTTAATGCTGCTGATGCTGTTCGTCTCTGGATCCTCGCCAAAGGCAGTAAATAGTTGCATGGAGGAATGTGAAAATATGAAATAGCCTCGTACAGGCCAATTCAGGGTGTCTATGAGGGCAATTAAGTTCACAAACTCATCCTAGAAAAAGTACTACATATCTCACTGCTGAATGTCACTATGGTCACCTTTGAAGTACTCCCCTTGGCCACCTGGTGACCAAAATAATATTCAGGGCGGTTCCTAAGGCTCATCGAATAGGGCGCCAGCCCCATATACCAAAAGTGGCAGGTTCAAGCCCAGCCTCGGCTGAACTGCAAAAAAGAAAAATAGCCGGGTGTTGTGGCGGGCACCTGTAGTCCCAGTTACTTGGGAGGCTGAGGAATCGCCTAAGCCCAGGAGTTGGAGGTTGCTGTGAGCTGTGTGATGCCACGGCACTCTACTGAGGGGGACAAAGTAAGACTCTGTCTCTACAAAAAAAAAAAAAATAATAATAATAATATTCAGTAATGAGGTATGTAGAACACTTTTTCTAGGATGAATTCAGAAACTTAATCATCAGACTTCGTACAATGATAGCTCTGATGGCCATTCCAGAAAGAGTTCCAAAAGTGCTTTGAAGGTGGACTGGCCTAGGCACTGGCATCACTTGTAGCTTTCTAAAGGGGAGTAACTCAAAGGTGACTGTAGTGATATTCAATAATGAGGTGTGGATGAGTTCACAAACTTAACTGTCCAATCTAGTACAATGAGAACAATTTTTAACACGGAGAAATTAAACAGAAGCAATGAAAAGCCCCATTCTCGATACAAGGTGTGTACAGGTGAGTGCTGGAACACAATGGTAGCAGGCACCAAAAAAATAAAATAAATTTAAAGTGTCCAATTTAACCTTGATTCTGTTAACAGAAGTAACCAGAAAACACTATAAGATTGAAGTAGAAAACCAAAGACTCAGATTTTTTCTTTATATAAATAAATAATGAGAATTGAGAATTGAGGAAGGGTAAGAAGACAAGTTGTCTTGTAAGAAAGATATATTATTAATTCAAGTTGAGACATGAAGAATTTAAGATAATGCTGGATAAAATATATTTAACAGTGAAACTTCAATTATTTTATAGAAAAGAAATAAAACATGCACATATATATTTACAAAAAAAGATTTAAAGAAATTAAATCAAAACATTAAAATACTTTGGTATTATGGAGCTATGGTACTTTATTTCATTTTTCTTAAGTTTTTCTAATTACTTGTATAATTAGGAAAAAACTATTTTAAAATCTTGCATTTATAAATTAATTCAGAATTAATTTAAAAATATATACACTTACCAGGTTGCTTTTATTGTATATAAATAAAACTGTACTTACTGTGCATTCTTACAAAATAAAGATACAGATTACTTTTCTTACAAGACCTTGTACTTTACTACTTTCGATACAAACCTCCCATTCTAGTTACTTACTCATATTCTCCCAAACCAAGGTTTCTCAATAACAGTATGAGTGATAATTCTGGGTCAGATAATTCTTTGTTTCAGGGGAGTGTCCTGAACATTGTAGGATGCTTAGTGACAAATGTCTTTTTCAAACTAGATGCAAATGGTAATGCCCCAGTTACAACTAAAAATGTCTCTAGACACTGTCAAATGTCCTTCGGGGGCAAAATCACACCCCATGGAGAATCATTGATCTAAACCTACCTTCATCCTCTCCCACGCCTACATTTCCACAAAGTTGCTCATGTTAATTTATTCCCTTTATGACACACAACGCTTTTATTTTATAAGACCAAATATTTACTGGTCATAAACACCTGTGTTATCATCTCTCTCTCATTTTAAACAGGATGTCCCTTAATGTTTTTACTTCTTACAGATTTCTACTTAAATACTTAAATATTACTTCCTTGAAAAGAAGTCATGGCCATCATTATTCTTTAAAATGGCACTCTTGTTCTCTAACCCTTTCCTTTGCTTTACTTTTCTTCAAAACATCTTTACTACTCAATAACATATATATTTTTTTTCTATGTGTTGTCTTTGTCCTCCTCTAGAATGTAAGTACCATGAAGACTTAGATTTTCTCTGTTTTGTTTCCTCAGTGTCACTAGAATCTAAATCAGTGCTTACAATGTTGTGGGTAATCAATATTTGTTAGTTGACTCAGTAAATGATATTATCCTTCCCAACTCCCCAAACTTAACAGCAGAGAAGTCTCTTTCTGCTCCTCAATAACATGTTCCTACTCATTTCACTGGTATGTCCCCTACTATTCATCAGGTGGGACCAGTTCTGTAAACTAGCATGATCTCTGATTCATTATCACTTTGCCACATGAATTCAGTATTCCTTCTTAGATTATTTCAGTTCTCTAAGGAACACCTACAATCTAAGATTTTCTCTCTTTAGCTGTTTTTTTTCTTTGCCAGCTAAGCACTTTTCATGTATGTATATAATCTACATTCAATATGTGTAAAACAGAATTGTCTTTCTTAACATCAATAACTCCCTTGCCTTTGCAATCCTGTCCCGGTCACCTACAGGGTTATACTTAGAGTGATCTTGATCTACATGTACTATATTCGGTCTCCCTTTTTCGTCACATTTTTTTCCTTCTTCTTGCTTCCCACTGCCATCATCCAAGATTCTTATGTTATCGTCCTATGCCCAAATTACAAAATAACCTCCTTCTCTGATCACTCACTCCTTCCTCACACAGATGTCAACTGTAAAAGATTTGGATGGATATAAGACTGTGGAATTTAACAAAAAGACATGGTACTTCTTGAACATACATAAAAATGATTGGCAAAGCAAAATTAGAGAGGTTAAGTTCAAAATAAGAATAGGTAGGGCATTTACTATGAATCTAAGAGGTAACAGTAAGATGGCAGAGAAGTAGAACCCAAGCTAGAAAATTTTGGGGAAAAGGTCTAAAAAACCTAGCCAAAGAATTTAAGCAACAAGTAGACAAAAACTAGACAAGCGAAGACAGAATTAAGAAGCATGGAAAGATTGCCAATAGTAAGAACAGAGCTTGGTAGTGAAATTATCTCCTGAACAAAGAATGCTTTTATTTCCTACATAGCCCCAGAACAGGCATCTGCAAGTGAAGGCAGAGGGAGCCAGGAAGTTATCGACAAAGCCCCTTTTCTAACCATCATTTCATTAATTGACTAGTTGACTGATATAAATGGGTTAGATAAATATTACTTCCTTGAAAAGAAGTCATGGCCACGATTATTTAAAAGAAAGCTAAAATTAGAAAACACTGCCAAGATTTTAAGAGAACAACGGTTGATAAACTTATAAACGATCAAAAAGGTCTGAAAAGACCAAACTAAAATATAAATACTAAATTGAATCAAAATAAAAGGTGATTCAGTATTTGCTAGAATAGCTCTTAGATTCATAAAGAAAAATAGTTTCATATTATATATTTAAAAAAAATTGATTTTAAGTCTCTAAAGCTGAATTTAATTTGGTGGTTTTTTTTTTTCTTTTGGTTATTGTACTTTTGTTATACCTATGATAGGGTCTCTTCCACATACATTCATAATAAGAGTAAACCAGTAACACAGTTTTGACAGTTTGTCTAACTGGGGTCACCTCTTGGATGCATTTTTGTAGTTTTTAAAAATAATTTTTCTAGCCTTACCTTGTTCCTCCACCATCAATTGTAAGAATTCGGATTCCCCTCCCTTTCACTGGATCCACGTAGCCAATTAAGGCCAAAATTTCTCTAACTGCAGCCTGAAGAGTTTCATCCTTAATTTGTCTCAGTCGTAATAAATATGGAATAATTCTTTCCTAGAATTAAGAGAAAAGGTATCCTGTTGCTTTTGTCAAATAAAGAGTGAAAATGTATGACTATTTTTAACTAACACATATATTTTATAATATAAAATCAAGGTGTCAGTGTTCATTACTTTCTCATTATTCTTACATGATAAATTAGTTTTTAACATACTAATGTCAATTAATAAAGAGGATATATTTTTTCTAATATCAAGGACAAAAATTAACTTTTATCAAAATATTTCTTTAAAGATACAATGTTTAAAATTAAAGAGGATATAATTTGCTTAACACATATTTACAAAATTATAAATATTAATTTTATAACAAGGTTAAGTTAACATAATAAATTTCACACAATTATTTTGCCCAAATCCTAAAGAATATAAAACAGCCTCATAATAAATTAAACTATTATTAAAAGGAAAAAATAAACCATCTTATGTATGTAGCACATGGAACACAAGAGGACATCAGAGTAGAATATGAACAAATGATAATAAGTAAAACTGGGTTAGAAGGTAAAATCTGATCATTACAATTAAATAAGTAGCTTAAATAAACCTAGGACTTCCAGATTTTAAGTGCTCGACTTCCTACTGTTCATCATAGGCAAGAGCTTATTTACTATTTTCCCCACCAATGTGATGGGAAAGAAGAATGTGCAGGACCTTAAATCCTAGAATTCTATGCTGCTTAACAAAGATTCTCTAGCTTCTGTACCCAGCAGCATTGGACTAGGTCAGTGTGCATGGTCAAGTGGCAGCTGTACCTCTTCTGTAACCTTCAGTAAATCAAATAATTTTCCATCATTCATTTTGATTCTTTTTTATGATAAATCAAGCCGGAAATATTATTGCTCTAAATTTTTTTTTTTTCCTTTTCTTTTGCCTGGGTAGTACAGAGCTCCAAGGCCCCACTAGAGGAACTTAAACAAAGGTGTTAGATGGAAATGGAAATTTCCATTTCTGGTTAGAATGGAACAATCTGTGAGAAGAGATCAATGCTCCTGCCAAGAACAACTAGAAACACTTGATAAAATACAAGAAAAATATATCTGTTTAAGCGCATAAACAGATAACTGCTGAAGCAAAGAGGACAAGAGAGGCTAAGAATCTGGAGAGGAATAATTACTGGAAGTGAGTTTTTTTTTTAGAGACAGAGTCTCACTTTATCGCCCTCAGCAGAGTGCCATGAAATCACAGCTCACAGCAACCTCCAACTCATGGGCTTAGGTGATTCTCCCGCTTCAGCCTCCTGAGTAGCTGGGACTACAGGCCCTCGCCAGAACGCCTGGCTATTTTTTGATGCAGTTTGGCTGGGGCCGGGTTTGAACCCACCACCCTCGGTATATGGGGTCGGCGCCCTACTCGCTGAGCCACAGGCGCCACCCAGGGAAGTGAGTTTTTAAACTACGGATTTTATTTGCTTTCTCTTGGAGCACTTGCTGATTCTGGGAAGAAGTAAAGGATTAAAAGTCTGGGTGCAACTTAGACAAAGGGCCACAAATGAAGGATAGAAAACTAGCCTATCATTTGGTTTCATGGGTATGAAGTAAAAAAACTGAAGACATGAGGGGTTCAATTAGATATTTGGTTTTACCTCAAGACATTTGCTGGATTCTAAAACTATGAGGTGTGGGTGGCAAAAAAGCTAAGCTGAAGGCCTCTGAAAATCAGAGTGGAACTTTTTGTATCCTTGAGAATTTAGGAACCCAGTAGGTAGTGGAAGTGAACACACCAGATACTTTGTCCTGAACGCTCTGGAGGAATATGCCCTAAAAATAAGGCAAACTGGAGGTCTTATCCAAATTGTAATGCAGCCTCGACACCCAGTTCTGAACCCGACTAAGTTAAGGTTATCAGTATCTTAGTCTATATGTCACCCAGAGGAACGAATAAACTCTCTGGAAAAAGAAATCATTGAATATAATTTGGAGCCTATGACTTTTTTTTATTTACAATGTCCAGCATCTAGAAAAATTACCATCACATGAAACCATTGCCAAATGATCAAAGACCAAGAGCTGATCCTCAGAATCACCACTAAAAGATGTTAAAAACAAAAATAAAATTACCTTCCAAAGATATCACATACCCTATGAATTAATTTAACAAAATAAATCCAATAGAAGATGTGTAAGACCTACATTAAACATTTTAGAGCGGTGCCTGTAGCTCAAAGTAGTAGGGCACTGGCCTCATATACTGGAAATGATGGGTTCAAACCCAGCCCCAGCCAAAAACTGCAAAAAAAAAAAAAAAAAAAAAAAAAAAATTTTTTTTTAAAGGGTGGCATCTGTGGCTCAGTGGGTAGGACAACAACCCCATATACTGAGGGTGGCAGGTTCGAACCCAGCCCTGGACGAACTGCAACAGAAAAGCAGGCACCTGTAGTCCCAGCTATTCCAGAGGCTGAGGCAAGAGACTAGCCTAAGCTCAGGAGTTGAAGGTTGCTGTGAGCTGTAACACCACAGCACTCTACCGAGGGCGATAAAGTCAGACTCTGTCTCTAAAATAAATAAATAAATAAATAAATAAATAAATAAATAAAAATTTAAAAATACTGAGAGAAAATAAAGATGACTAAAATAAATGGAAGAATATGCCATATTCCTAGCTTAGAAAACTCAATATTATAAAGACTTAATTCACCCTAAATTGTTCCATAGATTCACCATAGATTCAATGCAATTTCAGCACTTTTTTCTTCTTTTTATATTTTTGGTAAATAAACTGATTCTAAAATTTATATGGAAATATGACATGTTAAGAATAGCCAAGCCAATATTAACAGGAAGGATAAAGTTAAAGGATTTATACTACCAAATATTAAGTTTATTATAAAGCTATAAAATTTTAGGCAGTGCAGTATCCAAGCAAGACTAGATAAATATAATAATGGAACAAAATAGTGTCTAGAAGCAGATTTATATACAATCACTTGATTTATGCAAAGGTCTTTGCAATAAATGGTATTGCATCAACTGTATAAGTATATAAAAATTCACTGATAAAGAAGGCTTCACACTGTCAGCTTAAAAAAGTTTATGAAACAGGGAGGCGCCTGTAGCTCAAAGGAGTAGGGCACCGGCCCCATATGTCGGAGGTGGCAGGTTCAAACCCAGCCCCGGACAATAACCACAAAAAAAAAAAAGAAAAATGTTCATAAAACAGCATATACAAAATGAGTTTATATTAGTATATATGTGCACAGAACAACTTCTGGGGGGATACTTTGACAGAAATCACAAACGTTATGACCGACTAATGACAGACATCACGATACCCAGTTTGTACCTCCTAAGCACACAGAAGTCTATTCTTCTGGGGCCCAGGCAACTGAACAGGATAAAAAGGCTATGAGAAGAAGAAATCTAAGGCATTTCCTGCTGAGATACTCTTAGATTGCTATAAAAATCATGGAGGAAAAGTCAACTGATACACAGGCAACAGACTGAAGTAGCCACCACATGCAAGTTCACTGTGCTGGAGAGTCACCTAAACCCAGGGCAACTTTGCAAGAGTGAGAAATAAATTTCTGTGTTGTTAAGCCACTGATATTTTGTTGTTGTTATTAGTGTTTAACTCCAGCTGACTAACACAAATAAACCCTAATATAGTATAGTGATAATCTAAGGTAGTAGAAATAAACTATTTTTATTTTCTTACTTTTGCTTTTTTTCCTAATTTTCTACAATGTTTATGTGCTATCAGTTTTTAAACAGTGAAAGGTTATTTTTTAAATTTGAAATTAGGCTCAGTGCCTGTAGCACAGTGGTTATGGCACCAGCCACATACACCGAGGCTGGTGGGTTCAAACCTGGCCAGGCCAGCTAAATAACAATGGCAACTACAACAAAAAATAGCCAGGTATTGTGGCAGGCGCCCGTAGGCCCAGCTACTTGGGAGGCTGAGGCAAGAGAATCACTTAAGTTCCAGAGTTTGAGGTTGCTATGAGCTGCGATGTCATTGCACTCTATCAAGGGTGACATAGTGAGACTCTGTCTCAAAAAAAAAAAAAAAAAAAAAATTGAAAAAAGAACATCTTCATATCCAACATCAACAAAATTATCAAAGCCCTAGATGTGGCTGCCATAAACAAAGCACACAAAAGAGGAAACTAGGATTTTTTTCGTAGTATTAAGTATAAAAGACATTTCCCTAGATTTGGCTACCATAAATATGGGACATTCATAAAAAAGTAAAATTCGTATAGAAGATCCATTAAGAAGCAATTCTAGGGCGGCGCCTGTGGCTCAGCGAGTAGGGCGCTGGCCCCATATACTGAAGGTGGCAGGTTCAAACCCGGCCTCGACTGAATTGCAAAACAGAAAAATAGCCGGGCGTTGTGGCGGGCACCTGTAGTCCCAGCTACTCGGGAGGCTGAGGCAAGAGAATCGCCTAAGCCCAGGAGCTGGAGGTTGCTGTGAGCTGTGTGACACCACGGCACTCTACCGAGGGCAATAAAGTGAGACTCTGTCTCTATAAAAAATAAAATAATAAATAAATAATAATAATAATAAAGAAGCAATTCTAGCCTTTTCAAAAGCTCAATTCTTGATTATAGTGAGAAGTTTCACTGGGAAAGTTCACATGATGTACATGATGACATGTATTCAGCAACTTATCCACTTGATTGTTTTTTAGATGCTTATTTAAGGGAAGGTGACAACTTTCTTAGAACTATCTTGATTTGTATTCATAACTGATCTAAATTTATATTCCCGTATTATATGACTTCTTGGTATTGAAGGATCCTTATAGATTTGGGATCAGTTATGCAAGTACGAGTCCTGAAAGTTCAACTGGTAAGATTATTCATACCAAACTAAAACTGAAAACTACCCAGACAGCCATCGATAGCATAATGAATAAATTGTGATATACTCATGCCAGGAAATATAAAGACAAGGAGAATAAAGGATTTACAATACCCATAACAATGTAAATGATTCCTATCAACAAGCTGAGTGAAAGAAGTCAATCGCATAAATGTTCTCATAACATAGAAAAGCAGGCAAAACTAATCTGGTAATGTTTCTATTTCTTCATCAGGGTGCCAACTATGTTGATGTGTTCAGTTTATGAGCTGCACTGAAATTTATGCTTACAAACATATGTATATTATGACTGAATAAAATGTCTTCTAAAAGTACTTTAAGGTATGTGTTATGACCTGAAAGTTGGGTGTCCCCCCTAAAATTCGTATGTTGGAATCTAATACCCATTTAATAATATGAAAACGTGAGAAGTGAGGCCTTCTGGGGAGTAATTAAGTCATGAGGGCTCAGCCTCGTGAATACTATGAGAACGCTCTTGTAAAGGAAGTTGGAGGCAGCTCCCTTGCCCCTTTTGCCACCTGAGTATGCTGCAAGAAGCTGCCGTCTGTGAGTAACTGGACCCTCAACAGACACCAACTCTGCCGACGCCCTGATCTTGAACTTTCCAGCCTCCAGAACTATGAGAAATAAATTTCTTTCCTTTTCTTTTTATCCCCCCTCTTGGAAGGCAGAAACACATTTTTATATATTTATTTTATTTATTTTTTTTGTTGCAGTTTTTTTGGCCAGGGCCGAGTTTGAACCCGCCACCTCTGGTATATGGGGCTGGCGCCCTATTCCTTGAGCCACAGGCGCTGCCCTAAATTTCTATTGTATATCATATTGCCATATGATATATCATATATCATATATCAGTCTATGGTATTTTGTTAAAGTATCTAAATCTATTTTATTAATAGATTTCTTTTTTAAGCATATAACTAAAATGTGAAATACACTTAAAAACATATGTATATTTGGAAAATATATCTTTTAGGTGAAAGATTATATAAATAGAAAAGACAATCCCAAATTTTAGGAACATGAAATACTAAAACTTATCTATTATAATATATGTGGTATATAACATAAAACTAAGTCATCATGCAATGACTTAGATAATTCCTCAGCAAAGTGATTATCAAAAGTAGAATAATTATCACTAAGTTAACATAATTTTCTGAATGGCAAGCTAAAATTAAGCACACATCTGTTTCTAATGAAATTTTAGCAATAACAATCATTGTATGACATTTTCAAATTGTTCATTAAATACTACAAGTAATCAAAATAATACAAATGTAAAGACAATCATGTTAGTCTCATTTTTCAGCATTTCTCTGAAAACAGTCTATTTAAACAGGTTTAAATTATCTTTGCTATTTTATAATTGAAAAAACTAAGGCAAAGAAAAGCTAATTGTTTTATTTACTGTGATTACCAATTCGATTATCAATAGTCATTAAAAATTTTTTAGACTTTGAAATATAAAGGGACCGTATAATAAAAACTAGCAAGAATTTACATACGAATTTTTAATTTTTTTTGAGACAGAGTCTCAAGCTGTTGCCCTGGGTAGAGTGCCATGGTGTCACTACTTACAGCAACCTCCAGCTTTTGGGCTTAAGCGATTCTCTTGCCTCAGCCTCCCAAGTAGCTGGGATTTTACGCGCCTACCACAAAGCTTGGCTATTTTTTGCTTTTAGTTGTCATTGTTGTTGTTTGGCGGGTCCGGGCTGTATTCGAACCCACCAGCTCTGTTGTATGTGGCTGGAGCCTCAGCCGCTGGAGCTACAGGCGCTGAACCTTACATATGAATTTCATTCCTTGTCTTTAAGAGTAGTTACATTACTATAAATATCCATATTGCACTTAAAAAAACGTGCCTGGTAGCTGTTTGGCAATACAACTAGTACCTTGTAAACTAATATTTATCTTATAGAAGTTTAATATCAAACTACAAATATTAGTGCAAATAGCCTAACTTATATTACAGAATAACATGGATTGATTAGTATAATGTACATAATGAACGGAAGTTTACTAAATATACATCACATACATGTAAACATACAGGAATAAAAACTACAAAAAATACAAATAAAAAAAGAAAGGCCTTGGCTTCTCCATTTCAGAAAGTTTATTAGTACTTTTGTTCTAAAACAAAAACCAGATTAAGTTAGAAATTACCTTGACAGCTACTCCTTTTCCTTCAGGAAATTCTAGAAGATGAAAAGTCAATTCTTCAACCCGAGTAATGCAGAGCTTCGGGTCAGCTGTTCTTCTTAATGCCTGAACTAATGCCCGGGTTCTGTTATCAATACTCACCCTTGCAATGATCTACAAAGACATATTAAATAATATGATTAAAATAGGAAATTATATTAAAGAACAATTAAAACTCCTTAGGAACTTTCCCATCAGGAAATGAAACTAATTAATGTGACAAAAATTAATACAATGTAAACCCACACTGAATAACAACTTGCCTTTTCTCGCTGAAGAGATAATCGTTTTTTCTCCTCTGCATTTTTGTCTTTGCTGACAGCCTGCTCAGTTTTAGCGAGTTCTTCCTGTGCTTCCGACGGACTCTTGGAATCATACTTTAATTTGGGGACAAGTCCACCAATATAACCACCTACTAAAGCTTGTACACCTTCAGTAGGACGAGAAAGAAAGTTAGCAATACTTTGTTTAGTAGACACTGGAGGAACCTCAGGTATCCCACTGGGACTTGCAGGCTTGTCCACAGGATCTGAAGAAGATTGTAAGCCTGGCTTATCAGTGAGGATGACAGTATCTGGAGGATTTGATTTCCCTTCTTCAACATTTTTACCTTCAAGTTCTAATTTTTCCTGGAAATGTTTATTTTCCTTTTCTTGAGACATTTTTTCCCCACGTTTGAAATATGAATTAATATGATTTGATAAAAAGTAGAATGACTCTCCAAATTTTGTAGTTATAATATTTGTGTAATGAAAAAGACTTTGTTTACTTACGTCTTCTTTATCTGGAACATGACTTTTTTCTTCTGGAAAAAGATCCTTTTCTGCTGATTTGTCACTATATTTTTTCAGAGATTTGATAGCTTGTTTAATGTTTTTCTGTTTTAACCAGCCACTATCTGTTACTTTTCGTAATATTCGATAACTTGGCTTAAATTGAGCTAACCGTGAAATCATTTCATTC